>JBBPMK010000086.1:30752-70662 GCA_038090295.1 Boletus semigastroideus
GTCTGTGCGGATGCTACTTCGTGCGCTCTCAGATGCAAGGACGTTGTAGGTGCAGTGGAAATGTTTGAACAGAGTCGAGGATTGTTTTGGAACTTCATGGCGCGTTTGCGGACTCCACTGGACGAGTTACGGGCCAGCGGCCCTGGTGGGCGTGACCTGGCAGATGAATTCGAGTTGCTTGGTCGTCGATTGGAGAAGCCCGTGGTTTCTGGTGACGATGGGGAATACGGGCAGAGTTTTAGGCGCATACAAAGGGATTGGGATGCCGTGGTGAACAAGATACGCTCCGTCGATGGCTTCCACAAGTTTTTTGCTCCCTCCTTCCTACGCGGATCTTCGCGCCGCAGCCATCGAGGGTCTGGTGATCATCCTGAACGCTAGCAGACATGGTGCAAGGTCGACAAAAAGGAGCGATTGACACGTTTGAAGAAGCTGTACGCGTCCATGGAGCGTGATGCCACCTTGACTACCTTGGGTGTCCCAGCCGATGATCTTGTTGATGCTGAGATAAGTGATGCATGGCCATGCCGATCCCAATGCAAGCAGGTCGCTGTCCGTCAAGGCAACGCTCCAATGAATATCGAGGGAGAGGCTTTGGAGATTACTGAATGCCATGAGTTGGCGCAAGTTATCCAAGCCAAGCATGGGAACATGGTCATGTAGTGAGAGTTTCTGCCACTCATGCCACATGATGGACTCGATGGTGTTGGTGGATACTGGATGTCCGAATCTCGGTCAAGTGAGATGTGAATTCTTCAATGGAAGCGTCGGCGTTGAAACTGATGATGGCAGGTAGTCGGATTCCTGACAGAAAGCGCGAAGCGGAGTCGCAGAATTCGGAATGCAACATCAATCTGTGGAGGTTTGGAAATAAAAGAGGTGGTTCGAAAGTTGGCGATGTAGCGCTTGATGCCACCTCAAGTGAGGTCAACGCAGACACGCGAGATAGGTGCACGAGAGCATCCATGTTCAAGGTGATTTGAGGACAAACGAGACAGTGGAGATTCTGCCGATAATATTCAGCTGCTGTCCCCCTCAGTTACTCCTTTAGATGGAGTAACTGAGGGGACAGCAGCTGAATATCAGATACAGTCTGAAAAAAATCGGTTGAATGCGATGTCTGATTGTGTCATGCGGAGGGTAAGCGTTCGGACGTCGGGGGAGAACTTGGGAAATGATTTGATAGACTCTCGTGCGGCATCCGCATTCGTGCAGGCGACGACATGGAAGGAATTCACGGATGGAAGAGGGAGATGCAACAGAGGTATGACTTTAGATGTATATCGACAATGGAGGTACCCCAGGTTTGGGAAGAGTGGCCTAGCGGCAGCGGGAGGATTCAAGAGGATTTGAACGTTTTTCTCGTTGATTCCCCATTCGGAGGATTCTATGAACCGGATACGACATGTGTAGCTTGGAAGTGTGTCCCAGTCGCTCCGCGTGAGTGGTTCGGTGAACTGATGCCATCGAGATCGAGAAAAAGATATCCTCACTAAAATAAAAAGTGCAATGAATACCTGGAACCGCTTACATTACCATCTTCTGGAGATGGTGATTAAAACCATGCTTTGGGGAGACATTTCATTAGAGGCAACAAGTTCCTCAGGGTTTCCCAGAGCATATCAAATGCTAGTTCCTTGAATGCACGGCACGAGAAAGCAGAGATACGCGATCAGATAGATCAGGCTGACGAGAGCAGCCAAAGATGTTCGACAGGATCTCTGTGCGCGATGCATTTTCAGGCTGAAGGAGGGGTGGCCTATATTCTTCAGTCCTGTGAGCCATGTTCATAGAAACGCGTTCACTATTAAACTGAGTACCGTGCGTGCGTGCAATAGATCCAGTACGCAATGTCCACAATATTGTCGATGTACCATCTTTTGTCGGACGGCAGCGCCACGGATCTACAATATAAAAAAGCTTGAAGACCCGATGATCTCGACCAACACGACCAGAATAAGAATACCATGAATGCCTTTTGGATATCAACATACTTCCACGAACGAAAACAGCTAGAATATAACGTACAATCCTTACGTCACAAACACATCAAGCCAAAGAAATAAAAAAACAGCTCAGCGCCAATCAGTACAATCACATCACCTCCGTCCCAGCCCACTCAACTGCCACGCCATCCCCCGCTGCATAAACGGCACCTTGCCCACCATCCACAACACCCAATTCCGAACCGTCTCCGCGCTGATCGGCAACCACCAATACACCCACTCACCGGGTTTCGAACCCATGACCGACAAGATCCCCTTGGTGAGCCCGATCACCCCGTACGCGCGCGTATGGCGCACCGCAGCAAAATCGCGCAGGATCGCGTCCGCTTCCGAGAGGCGCTCGGTCGTCGCGGCGGCGTGGATGTGTTTCGTCAAGGCCTCCCCTAGAAACACGGCATCGCGCAGACCGAGATTCATGCCTTGCCCCCCGGCGGGGGAGTGAATGTGTGCTGCGTCGCCGACTAGGAGGATCGCACCGCCTTCCGGCTCTCCTAGCTGTGGATACCCTGGAGAGCCAAGGCGAGTGAAGAACGTGTCGGCGATGGCAGCGTGGTTGCGGAAACGGGTCGACCAGACGACGTCCTTGATACGTATGGATTTGGACTGGGGGTTCACGGAGGGATCCGAGGATAGGCAATACGGCCCGAATCGGTCGACGAGGTCTTGTAGATATTCCTTCGAGGGCGAGTGTGGGATCTCTCCGTCTTCCAAGGGGACACCAGAGCCGATGCGGTAGAGTTGACCAGCAAGGTTGGGATGACCGTTGGCGACAAGGTAGTCGTTAAACGTGGAAGGCATGGGGACGCAGAGGAAGAAACTGTTCGGGGACAGGGTGCCTGTCGACGAAATTTCCTCCGGCGGGGCGTCAAAAGTGACATCAGCGAGAACCATCTGCGCGAGGTTGGCCACGTTTTCTGCCTTCTTACTCAACGGATCAGCGAATCCGATACCGGTGGTAGTGCGAACCTAGGCAGCGCAGTTGAGCGTCACAACACATACGAGTTGGGAAACGGGGCTTACGACGGAACGTGCGCCGTCGGCACCGATGACATATTTCGCAGTGACGACGCTCCCATCTTCGAACGTGACATCCGTGAGCAGCGCATCCTCCGTGTTGCGCTTCATACCGACCACCCTGAGCGGCCGATGGACAGACACGCCCAAGCTAGCCAACTTGGTCTCGAGGGCATGTTCCGTCAGGTTCTGAGGAATGATAAGCGCGTATGGATGGCTGGTGTACTGTTTGAGATACGTGTAGTCGGGATTGGCAAGTCGTCCCGAGCGCGTTCCTAGTTGAAATCGTGTGAACTTGGTTCCTTGCGCTACAACGGCGTCGCCGCATCCGATGGTGTCGAGGGCCTTGGCAGACAGCTCAACCGTGGGGTCTGAGGCGGAACAGCATAGATGACATACCTCGAGAGTGGCGGGATGAACGATGAGAGCCCGCGAGGTGTTCTCGCCATGTTGGACAGCGTCTACGATGAGAAAGTCATGGAAGTCGTAATGAAGGAGAGACAAGGCTGTAGCGAGACCCGTTGGACCTGCTCCTACAATGAGAACGGTAGTACTGGTAGGAAGTGTCATTTAGTGTATAAGGCAAAAGGCTGGATAGCAATGGTGGAGTTTATGTATGCTGCGGGCAACATTGGACCTTGCTTGGCAGGACCGCAATACGGATCCAAGCCCACTTTGTATGACAAATCACGATGACGATCATCCGACGGCCGATCGCACTCGCACGTCAAAGTCCACAAGCGATCAACAGCCACCACACTGCATCGGACACAAAACTGACTCGTTCATCCGGTTAGATCCGCTCGCAACCCGAGATCGTCCAAGTCTACGAATATCCAGTATTGAAAGCATACATAGATACGATGCGAAACTTGTCTCACTCTAATCATGAGTATGTACTCTAATAGCAGTCCCTTCGTCCGATCCGCGTTCGCGCGTTCACGCCCGACACCTCACCTCCCCACCCCCAACCATCGCAATCGTCGCCCCAAGACACCACCCCAACTCCGTCCCCTCAATCCGCTTCCCAAGCGCCACCGCCCGCTCATCCCCAAACTCGTACCCGAGCCCCAACAACGCGTGCATGAACGTCAGATCCAGACACCACTCGGGCCGGCCTTGCAATTCCTCGATCACCTCGGGGTATCCGCCCCAGCGGTCCACCCAGCTGCTTGGCCCCGCACACACCTGGTCCGCGAGCGTCGCGACTGTCGACACGTTGATGTACGGTTGGTTGCCGGCGGGTGGGGTGGGTATCAGAGGCATAATCCGGTCGTAAAAGTAGGACAGGAGGAGGACCTTGCCTGTCGGGAACGCGTCCAGGAGCGACGGCTGGTAGACGCCATCGAACGAACACGGTTTGACTTCACATATCCTATACGTACGTCCAGTCCCGCGTCAGCGCGCCAAAACAAACGAGGGAGAAAAAGAGCGACGACGCACGCATCCTTGGCCATGACCAGCTCCAAAATCCGGGTACACGCCTCGAAACTCCCGACGTCCTCCCCGGCCATCGTCACCTTGACCTTGGTACCATCCACCGACGGGATATCCACCTCCTTCTCCGTCTTTTGGGCGAGACACGGGTTCGCGACCCGACGCAGCCCATCCTCCGCGGCCACTCGAGCCGCCCTCAGCCCATCCATAAATTCCACCACCCGATGCACGCTCTCCCTCGCACTCTTCAACCCATACCCCAAATACGAATGCTGATACAACACCCGCTCCTCCCCGCCAAACACTAACTCATACTTGTGCTCCCCCTCCAAGAGCACCCCACCCGCCACCTCCCCACTCTTCTCCGGCTCAAACACGATCTGCGTCGACCCACCCCCCAAATCCAGCACCGCATACGTCGCCGCATCCGCAGGCGAATCCGCCCGAATCGCGTCCAACAAGTAATTCACCGTAATCCACGCATACACCCCCTCTTCCTTCCCATCCATGATCACCACCCCGTCCGTCTCCGGCACCTGAAACGGGTACCGCGCCCTCAACCGCGCCGCCACCGCATCCAGAATCGCCTCGCTCTCCACAGCCCCGAGCAGCCGCAGTCCCGCGGTCGCCTTGACCGCCAGTGGCGTGCACGCGTGCAGCGACGCCGGCACGATGCGCATCGCTTCGTCCAGGAGCACGTCCAGGCTCGCGGCGGCGCCATCGGGCGTCTTGGTCCGGTCAGACAGCCCCGGCTGGATCATCCGGAAGACTTCGTATTCGTACGCGGGCGAGAGGCCGCAGTGGTGGAACTTGTAGATGTGGATGCGCGAGCCGGTCGAGCCGGCGTCGATCATGAGGGCGTATTGCACGAGCGGGAGGTGTGCAGCGTAAGGGGCGGTGCAGTGGACCGTTTTAAGTGGGTCAGGGTCGGTCTCGGGAGAGGTGGGTATCACAGAGGGGCGCGAGGGCGAAACTGGGGGACGTGTGTCATCGACTGTTTTGAATGGGTCGGTCTCGGGAGAGAAGGGAGGGCGTGTGTCATCAAGCGCCGGCGGGGTTGGCCTATCGATAGAGGGTATACTTCCTTCCGGTGGATAAACATCGTCAAGTCCAGGCGTTGGGATATCTGAAGGGGTTCCATGTACACACGAGCACACTTGGTAGAGTCAGATGAGACGTAGCGTACCTGGCGAGAGGGCGTCGCTACGGGGACCGAAAAACCAGACGAGCCCCATGAGCACACCACACCCAATGGCTATCTTTTTCCATGCAAGTTTTTTGACGGCTCGGCCAGGACCCATTCCCCCTTCCAGACGCTCATAGGTGGTCGTCCTGGGTGTGAACATGGAAGAGCGTTGAGAATGCGCTGAGAGGGCGGATTTTCGACCACGAGGCTCACGGCTCTGGTCAACAGAGGTGGAGAACGCCAAGTGGGGTTCACGGGGAATGTTGGTTTGATGAAGAAGAGAAGTTCCGCCACCGCTCTTTGTTCGGCGAAAGAACCATAGCGTTACTAATCACACATCACACAGCCATGGAATCCATAGTACACAAGTCCACGTTGCTTTATTCAGTCTAACGAGGACACAAGTAAACGACGGTTGGATTCAAGACCGCAGTAGTTTCAGAAAGGTCGAAAGGGATGGGATGGGGGATACGACGATGCTCCTAACCAGTGGACAAAATGGGGAAATATACGACGAAGGTGTAACAATACACGGAGCATCGAAGAATAGAGCTTGTTCGTAGTTCGTAGGTTGTTGCAAGAGCAAAAAGGTGGAAAGCATGGATACAACGCAGATAGCAAGGGTATAGGGAAACACAAACACCGCACGAGACGCAAATATTATGAATCGGAGAAGTCCGGGCAGTCGATGTGGTGACTGCGGAGCAAGGCCTGGCAGGTCATTGCTCGTTGTTTCCACATCTCGCTCTCCCGATTGACCTGCTCCAGACGATTCTCCAGATCCCGCTGATGCTCCAACTTGCGCTTCCGACTGCGACGAGCCGCAATCGTATTTTGACGTCGCTTTGCCTCAATCTGCCCCATCTCTGACATCGTAGGAGTCGGACCTTCCTCGACAAGTTGGTCCTCCTCTTCACCAGGCCCAGCGGTGCGAAGCCGCTTGCGACGCCAGGTGGCAGGAAGCTCCTTGCGAGACGTAGCAGAAGGAGTGAGGTAGTTGCGTGATTGGGTAGGCGCATCAATCGGAACAAGCAACTCGGGCACAAGATTCTTGCGAGTACCAGTGACAGTGGTGCTCTTGCGCTTCGTGGGTGGGAGCGAGTCTACCTTTCTATTCAACGGAGAAGCAGAAGGAGAGTCGATGAATGGTGTGTTGGGAGTCTCTAGACTGTACATGTTTTCTAGGGGAAGAGGGAAGACCGGTGGCTCGGGCTGCGATGGCTTCGTCGCCTCATACATGGGATCATCGAAGTCGGTGCCGAACAGAGATGGGAAGTCGCCAAACGAGTCCCCAAAGTCTCCCATCAGAGGACTTGTCATGATGTCGGCATGAACGTCGGACCCGACAGCGGGCGTTGTAAGCAGGTCATCATCAAAGGGAGAGTCGATGAGTGGCGAAGTCAAATACTCATTCAGATCATTGGACATGAGCTCTGGTGTAGCTGCGGGGGGAACTAAGTCCGACTGAAGCAAATATATCGCGGGAGGAAACGAACCATTCAGAACGTCCATCAGGGACCTGATAGCATCGGCATCCGTCACTGACGTGACGGGAACCACTGGCGCAGTGCCCTCAAATGGAACATCACTGGCGCCACCATCGCCCGGTTTTTGAGACAGCATGGTCAAGTAGTTGGAGCAAAGATTCACGAAATCCGGTGAAGACGAAAAGGTTTCAGATTGAGGCGAAGTTTCCTCAAGGTCTGATCTACGAGGAGTTGGACGGGGAGCAACTGGCAAGAATTGAGGTATCCCATAATGGGAAGCAAGATCCGAGATGTTGTTAAAGACCTGATTGGACGTCCGTGGACGTACAGAGCGGCTGTTTATCGCAACATGGCGAGAAGACGAGCTTGAAAGTCGAGAACTTTCAAGAGTAGGTGCAGAAAGCTGATGACCTGGGTTGGGTGACAGACCGAGATGGGAGAGCGTCCGGGAATTCAACAGTTCGTAGAGGGGTATGACATCTTGATCTGGAGTATATGGTGAAAATTGATCTGAAATTGCGGAGTGGAGAGGGGTAATTGGGAGAGGGCTGAGGCCAGGCGACAACGTGGAGGGCCTGGCGGTTCTGGAACCATGAGACGGTGAAATCAGCGCCTCATTCTCAGGAAAAGGGGTATCGAGAGCATCCGCGTGCGACAAGAGTTCAATGTGACTCGGTGAGCACTGAGACAGCCGTGACCCCGAAGGTCGCGCCGATGATGTTCGTGAGTGCCCTATAGGGGACGGACGAGACAGATCGGGCGACCCGGGGGCCGACGTTTGGTCGTGAGAAGAGCCCGACATCGGACCGCTGATTTCAGTCGACTGACGGAAATCGATATGATATCGAGTATTGCGCAGCGGTGCGGGGCAAATAGGCCACACGTAGGACACAATAGAAAATGCAGATCGAACTGAATCACTCACGGATGAAGCTGGGAGGAGTGCAAGTGACTCAAAGACGACTCAGGAGCAGTACTCTTGCTGCTCCAGGTGGTTCGGGAGATGGGGGTAAGAAAGCAAAAGGGATAGTCCGCCTTTCTGACTCGGTCGTCTTATAAATCATCCGCTTTCACAGCTTTTCAAGCTCAGAAACGCGTGTTACCAAATACGGCGGGAAAAGCACAGCCTCACCGACCAAACTGGGCACCAAGGGTATCAAAAAAAGCAGAGAAAAACACATGAAACAAGAAACTCATCGACCCTGAATCTTGGCGGCGAAATCGCGCAAGAGCGGTACGCCTGGGCAATGCTAATCGCACCTCGTCGAAGTGATTGCAGCGCTTGACTACGAAAGACCGCCCCACGCAGTTGATTGCCGAGCACTTGCGCACGCAGTTTGGCGTCAGGAACCGGAATTGCCGACGGTAAACAAACCTCAGCCCGATGGATAATGCTGGCCTATCGGGTGACAGCCTCTTTCTTGCCGCTGGGACATAGTATTCGAGGGTCATTAGGTACAATCGGCGAACAGCAAGCTTACCGGCCTGACTCGGTGCGATGCTGTGCTTGGGAGTCAATCTTGGTTCCAATCAGAAGAATCCTGCCACACGCATGCCGCGGGAACCTTGGGTGTTGCTTCACTTCGTAGGCGAAGGCTGCTCGGATGATTCCGACTAGTAGCTAGATAACCCCAAGCGGAACATTGGCCGACTCCGCTGACACAATGCCGTGGGAACGCGGGGAAAAGGCGAGAGGCGCAGCAAGACTGTGCCGGAAGTCCTACTTGGAAAAAGGGCAAGGAAAGACACTTACTAGCAAGCGAAACTGCGGTCGGTCACACCAGCCTGTGCTGCGTGCGGTTCGCCCATTTCTGAAGTGTGACGTGTCGTTACTGCGGGTTGCCCGAGTTGTTGCCAGAACCTACCAGAACGACCAGACGGACAACAACTTTCAATTTCATTGCTTTACCAGGTTAGATAAAATAAGGACATTGTTGGTGAAGCAGGGCTGTCATTTTGGGTGTCTCGGTCACGTCAGAGCACCGAGCTGTACAAACCAGTGCATTCCAAATCGTAACGCGGCTCCTCCCGGTTGTCACCCAGACCCAGATGCCTGATCCGGGTATAAAAGGTCGTCCCCAGTTTTTGATCCTTATCACTGATCACTCACACCAACTCACTCATCCATTCTCTCGAACAAGAATATTCACGATGACCAAAGAGGCATACGATCAAGTGAGAAGATTGATCTAGTCATCCACACAAACCACTCATTGACCGTGTCTCAATTAAAGGTTAGCGGCTGGGAACCCCACAAGGCCCACCTCTCCCATCAGGTGATCGCCGCCGCTGCTTCCTACGAGGTTCGTTTCCCTGCTTTTGAACTGAAGCATACTGACCATCGCGTAGGCCATGAAAGCTTGGAATGAGCACAAGGCGAAGCAGGGCGAGGACGTCTCTCATGCCAAAGCGAAACAATTCTTGTGTGTTCATTTATGCTCGTTCTGGAGACGATATCCTTAACGAGGTTTAGGGCGGCTGCCACTGCCGCTTTTGTTGAACGGATGGTCGAGACCAAGGGCCTCGATGCGATAGAAGCCCACAAAGCCAAGAAACACGGTAGGTAACTAGTGGCATGAAAATTTTCAGCGCCTGATTATCATGGACAGCCGAGGAAGAGGGATACGGCTATTCCTCCTAGAGATCCAACGTGTCAGATATATTGCGTTGTTGGACTGTAGTAGGGCCTCCGTGACATAAACCCGTATCGCTGTAAACCATACCCTGAAATAAAACAGTAGCATGATTTTGTCGTTAGCCACCCCATCCACGCACCGCCCGGATACTACTCATCAGGTTAACTTGGCTCCTTGGGGTCTTAGATCAGCGTTCAAACCCGCCGAGAATGTCCACTTGATCTAAAGCAGATCTACTGGATAGTCAGTATGTTGAACAACCTTCAATGGGCACCTCCTTTCTGTCCTCTGTAAGTAATCTGCCTACAGCGGACGGAAGGGAGTCTTCCCAAACCAGAAAAATGGATAGATTGAAATGACCCTCTCGGCTCGAGCAGGGGACTCGGCTGCGAGGTTGACGCTAATCAGCTTGAAGTTCCCTTCAGGCCCTCTGGACGAGATCCAAAACGGCGCTGTCTGGTCAGGAGACGGATTGTCTAGGTACCATGAACGTGACGACCCGTGTGAGGAATGCTATACACGTTCCAGGCTTCCAGCGCCAACTTGCACTTAATTATATCTTCGCGTGCTGGCAGCTCTTGCTGGTGAGATACTTGAACACACCATCTGCTGGAAATCCATGGACATGTTTCGTGGTCACGATCTCGCCCAGCTCAAAGAGTGGTTTGGTTGAGGGATCTGATAAAAAGATCGCCCGATGTCTCGGCCCACGTGTTTGTGCGGGTTACATAAAAGGACAAAGGTACAATTGCGTTGTTGGGTGTGCGCAGAACACCAGGTACATAGATTTTACTTATATTTTGACTCTCGTTCCCTCACAAAGCCGGTCCTCGTCATTTCCAGTCTCTTCTCCCATTCTCTCCTTCTCATCCTTATTAATACCAACTTCCTGCTTCTCTCTCGGACCAACCATGCACCATCATCACTCACTTAGTACTTGCATTGTCGTTACCCTGTCCACGTCCCTCCTCGTTTCAGGTGCTCGCTCATCTAGGCCACCAGCACCACCTCAGCGCCGCGAGAACAGCCTCGGCTACTTCATACCCATGGACGGGGGCGGCAGCATGCTAACCGTGCGTTATTCATTTCGTCATCCATGTCAAAAAGCTGACACGACGTCACACCACCTGCTTCCGTAGCAAGTGCAAGATACATACCCACCTGGACTCGGCGAACCCATCAATGCCATTATATCCGCCAACTCTGATCCAGCTGTCCTCCAGAGCACTGTCAACAACGGAGGTCTGGTAAACTATTACCAGTCAGTCACACATTAGTCCGTCGCTATATTCCTCAGCCAAGTTGGCCTGTACAGATCCTTTGGTTTCTCGACGGAATGCTTGGGTCAACATTCTGGTGATAATCAAGGAGCTGACCTCGGTGACGGAAATGGCTACGGTGTGTATCCCGTTTTGTCAGACCACATTTCTTGCTTACGTGTGTAATCTTAGTCAATCAGACGGCCGTCATCAGATGGGACTACAACAATGTTCAACTTGGTACTTGTCAAGAGACGCTCGAGGGCGGTGATCACATTCGTTATTGGGTCCAAAACGGTCACAATGCAGGTACTGGTGCAATCTTCATGGCGCTTTCGTATGAGATGCCGATCGCTGGTATGTTTCTTGACTCGTCCCCCTTCCGATCGTTCTCAGATCATGACTCACAGTCCAACACAATATCATCGTCAACGGGTTGGTTCTCGCGTGTGGCACAAGACTTGAATTTCTTATGCTGACATGTCATGGTAGATACAACCTTGGACGCGACTGGTTGGTTGGCAACGCCACAGCGCAATCGAGCATCATACCTACCTCCGAGCTAACGAACGGCAGCACGTACTCGGGCTCAACGTCGTTTAATGGATATACCTATCGTACCACCGTCACTTATGTGTCCGGGTTACTCCAGAATACCAGCGTTGGCATCAATCACTACGACTCAGTCGGTGTCAACGGGACGAACGCCATCGATGGGCTCGTGGCCGTCATCACGGCCACGATAACCAGCAAGCCATCCACGACCAGCAGGTACGTTTATCCAACGAGGCACGGTCAATTTTATTTCCGGGACTCAAGCTGATGACCTCATGCGCGGGTAGTGCGGAGAGGTCATATAGACCCTCGAACGTTAATTGGATACCATTTATACTGGCATGCTTGGCGATCTTGTCGTCGATATAAATTGGCCATCGCCATTCTGATCGCACGCGCCTGGCCGCCGATATGGCCGCCTCCCCTCCCCTTCTTATCCCACGGAATCGTGTTGTCTTGCTGACACTTGCTCACGACTTGCGATGACTCCCATCGTCCACTCGACGCACTTGACTACATCCTCGTTCCTGCTCTTACTTATTACTAGGTATTCATTTCTTTAAAGCAACCCGCTGGACGATGCTATTGGGTTTATGGAGGACACTGATCGATGGAATTTTTGGTACTTTTGGGATGGTGCTTAATGACCATGCGGTACTTACGACGTATAAATAACCTGGAAACGTCATGCGACAAGTTTGCGGGTACTCGCCAAAGTGACTGGAAAATGTGTGATACCCTGAATGGCGGCGCCGTGCAAGGCACCCCCTTGAATACCGAGTTACCCAGTAAACATGATCTTAAACTGAGAGGGTCAATTGGAATCGATCTGGACGTTCGATGGCGCAGAGGGGTACCCTTCGATAAAAACCTGTCTGGCTTTTGTTCCGGAAAGCAGTACGCGTCCTCTGCGAGTACCGTCATTGCGAATCTGGGAAGTTATTTATGGCACCAATGAAGCTGATTGCATCGACCGACCTTGATGGCCACGTATACAGGATAGCCACTGCGCCAGAAGATCGGGAGAATGATACACGACCCCAAAGCTTTCCACAATACACAGACACTTGGCTGTGTTGTATGACTGTCAAGTCCTGTCCGGTGGTCTCAGAACTTTTGTTACGGTGGTTTCGGACACGACAGCCTTGTGTTCGCATGGGGCACACGTCTGTCATCGCATCTATGAGCATCGGAGTGTCACGGGTGTTTGACTTGCCACCGTTTGGCAAGCCAGCTTGCATAGCCGCTTTGAAATTGATGACCTTGTCCAAAAGGCAAGTTTGTACTTGTTGTGACTTGAGTTACCACTATCGAACTTATAAACTTGTACTTACCCCACTTACCAAGAGATTTGAACAGAGTTCAAAAACTCGGCCTGAGATGCACTAGAAAGTCCAAGCCACTTATCAATGGTCAACGCAAGGTGCTCGTCACCATCTAGGGTCCTCAGGTGGGTGTCTTCAGCGCGAACATCAGCTGGTATACGACTCCATCATGAATTTGTTGCGATGCCTCGAATACCTAACACAGAGCGCACCACAATAAGCAAAGGGACGGCCAGTGGATCAACAAAAGTATAGTGATCTTGTTCAAGTTGGAGAATACTTGACCGAGTCAAGCCTTCGGTTCCACTCGTTATTCCCTGCCACCTCATGGTTATGTATTGCCAAAGTATGCGAGAAGATGAAAACTGGTTATACGGTTTTCTTAGCTGGTCGAGACTGAGAATCAGTTCAAGAATCAGTTCAGCAGCCACGATACCATCGGAGTCGGAATTCGGATGAGGCCCAATCTGTGTGTTCCAGGGCCAGTAGAACGAATTCCCACGGTACTTCCCCTTCCCTTCTTGTCACGGCGCTGAGCTGGTCGTCGTCCCAACCGTTTGCTCGCCGTGCACGACGACGACGACGATATATTTTTTTCACGTACGACGTTGTTCATGACCTGCTGCGCTCTCTCTGATGCCGCCGCGCTCACTCATTCCTTCCTCGAGACGTCCTTTGTCCGCAATATTCCTAGGATCATTACCACCCAAGGATCCCAAGGAAGCGAATATCCCAGATCTTCCTGAGCCCCCCGAAAGCCCCGGCGCTGCTTCCCCTTCTGGACTACCATCTCCTCCAGCAACCAATTCGACCGGTAGCGGTTCAGCTGGTGATAACAACAGTGCGAATTCGGGAAGCATTAGGCAGCGTCCAGTTTCGTATTCAGGTTCTCCAAGTGCAATGATGCCTACGGAGACATATGACAAGCCCATCACTATATCCAAGACTTCAAGACCAAATTCTGATGACGAAGATGACGAAAATGATCACGCGGGCGAGGAAGACATCACCGCCAGGCTTGACCGCAGGATTGGCGCAAAAGGCCCTAGCGAAAACATCGCAGCGCTCCAGCGGGTCAAGAGCCTTGCTCAACGCAACCGCATGGTGAGCCTGCTGCGCTTCCCCCTATACACATTGCATGCCCTTGTTCCATTCCACGTGTTGCTTGTTATTCCTGGCGACCTTCGGAACACGGGTTGCTGGACCTATATTGCGCTTTCGGTATTTCCATGCCAACTCGCATTCTTTATGCCACTATGCTATTTAATCCGTCCTCCTTGCCGAGCTGACGCATGATGAGCAGGCACTAGATAAACTCTCTTTCCGCCTCAACACACCATCACCCAGCCGTAGTTCTCGCTCACCTAATGCCCCCTCTTCATCTGCATCATCATCATCCCGCCTATCCCATTCACACTCGCAGCCCGCTCCCCAGGTTCAACACAATGATACCCTCTCGGGATCCGAGACCGAGCGGGAAAGTCTACGTGCACCGACACCTTCCCGGTCGGACACCAACTCCCATTCTTTCCGCTCATCATCGCCCGAGCGTTCATCGACACCACCGTCCTCATCCGGCTTTCGTCAACAACCAAGACTTGCGTCTGCACCTACGTCTCCGGAGAAGATGCGTCAGGCGTCTCCCGGCCCGTCACGGACTCCTCGGAAACGAATGTCCATGGGAAGTGCCATGTCTGCACGTGGCATAGAGAGTGGAAGATACAGTAGAAATGACGATGATGTTGCCGAGGCAGCGCTGGCCGCTGTAGCATCGTCTAGGAGGAGCCCCACTGGCAACAAAAAGTCCCGACAGCCCCTTCCAAGGGAATTCCGAGATAGGGAACGGCGGAGCTTGGACGGACGGGTCGGTGCCATGGTTCCATTTTTTCGCCGTCAGCTAAATAATTGTCCTTAGGCTATAATTGAACCTATGACTCCCCACCGAACATCTTTCCGAGATGATGGGTACGAGGGAGATCATTCACCTCGGACCGCGGCGCACACAGCTGCCAATGCATCAAACAGTTTCCAGTACTCTCCTCGCGGTGCCCGGTCCGCTCGGTTTTCTACCGTGAGGGATCTGACACGGCGACATCAAACACGCTGGCTTTCCGACGATCTATCAGGGAATGCGCAGGACAGCGGGCGAAGGCAGTCCCAGCGAGGGGGAAGTGCAGAGAGTGCTCTAAACGGTGGTGCAGGAGTAACAGGGAGACTCGCGGGCGAGAGTCTGCGTGCGGCAGGAATTGGTATGCGTGGAAGTATGAGACAAGGGGCACCGTCGAACGAGGATGTCTTCGGTGACGAACGTGACGTCAGCGGGTCCGTGCGGGGCACACGCTCAGGCGTAGTTGGATCCGGCGCTGGTCGCACAGTGGAGTGGGAGGACGAGGCAAAGCAGCGACGACCTGATGTTGATGTTAGGAGTCGGATCAATACACGCACTGGCGAAGCGACTGGCCCGCCGGCTCCTCGGCCACACCTGCACTCAGATCCTCCTCGTGCACCGTCTGCCTTGGTTATAGAACGCGATACACGAGGTACAGGGCATGGTGTCTCATCTCGACCCGCTACGTCGATGGCGGACTTTTACCGCGGAGACAACGATTCCAGAAATGGAAATTATTCGATACGGTCCAGGAGGACGACATATGATATTTCGGATAGACCGGAGTCCCGACATTCGCCGACTGTGCGTACCGTTCCCTTGGTTCAAACCCCCACCGATCCCCGAACCGGCCCTTTCTCCCGTCAGCGTACCAGCGTGACTCCGATTAGCAGCGGCCCGTCGGTGAACTTTAATAGCCCTCAAAATGCTGAACACACCCGCCTCATGTTGGAATCACTCTCGATGTTCAAATCACAGCTCTCTCGACTTCCAAACCAATCACAAATGGTTCGCGATTTAGCCGATCACTCGAGTGCAATCATCCGTTCGTCAGAGAGGCTCAACAGGATTTTGAGGGCTTCCACGAGCAATGCTGTCCAACAACAAATTGCCATCGAGGTGGACGACGAGTACTACGAAGCGGACGGGCCTAATCACCCTGTACAGATCTGGAGGGACATTGGATCTGACTTTCGGGACAGCTTGCGGGAAAGTGATGATGTCGTGCGGTCGCTCACCGGGTTCATTCTTGGTGTTGGAAAATTGTTGAAGGAAGTGGCAGGAGCCGATTCCGCTCATTTGAGATCCGTGAGCCTGGACGATGAAATTACTTGGCGACCCCCATCCGATGCCGGCCAAGAGAGGAGCAATAGCAAACGGAGTCAAGATGGTAGACGAAGCGTAGAGTCGCGATTGAGTTGGGAACCAACTGTCTCGACTGGTGGAGCTGATCTCTCTCGCAGACTCACCTCGCGCAGCGATCTTAGTCTTGTTCGTCCTCCGTCGTCGCGAGACCGGGATAATACAAGTGACCAAGACCGGTCAACCTTCTCAAGGAATGGTTTAAATCCACCACCCTCAGCTTCCCGACGGTTATTCACGCCACGCGAGCATCGCGAACAACAAATGGCAACGGACGTGTACCGTTCTCCCTCCAATGTTTTTGACTTGTCATTGAACCCTGAGCCCTCTCCAACTCCCGCAACTCGATACCCCCAGGCAGAGAGGTCAAGAGCGCCTATGTATTCTACTCCAGCTCCCCTCCCAACACTCCCCTCTGAATCTCTACTTAAACGATCCAACACTACAATCGAGAAAAGCAGCCGTCGCAATGTTTCCTTGGCCTCCATAACTACTGTTCGCAACCCCAATCCACCGTTCGCCCTACCTTCGCCCAACCCCACGACAGCAGTCTCTATCCATACAGCCTCTGCCTCCCCTGACGTTTCCGCGTTTCCCATGCAGCGAACAGACTCTCGCGACTCAATCCGTTCTTCTGTAACATTTTCCCGACCATCGGAAGTTTCTGTATCCACTCTCCAACAACAGCAAAGCCGTGACAAGGCCCGAAGGCGTGCAGGTACGATTGCGGACGAGGACGCCCCTGGCCTCAACCAGATTCGACCATCGCTCTCCGGCTCAGAAACCGAGAGGGATATTCGTCCGCGAACCCTCGGTGTTCGTGCAGCCCGCATGTCTGTCGAAGCGGCTGTCATCGAGAACGAGACGGCTAGAGGTAACCCTCAACCCAAGACAATTGCTTTCCCATCGCAAAAGCGAGAGCGTCGACGCACTGTCACAGAAATATTTGGCTGAGGGGAGGATACTGTGTACGTTGCATTATCCATTGTTTTCAAAGTAGGTGCTGGAACGTCCTGGGAACTGATGTCGCGCACTGACGAGTTACGTAGAACAACCAGGTGTATATTGCCTTTATCATGTTTCCTTTTTTGCCCCTGAATTATATTCTGCATTGCATCGTCAACTTGGGACTTTCGCTTTTTGAGAGGGCAACGCCACTCTGCAAGCAAGCACGCCTGTCTTTAACATTATTTCCTTTTTTTTTGTTGGTCTCTCGTTATACCTTGTTATTCTGGCTGGCCATGCCCATAGTTTATTCGTGTCTGCTCCCTTTCTCGTCGTCTCTTCTTGTTCTTGTTCTACCGCAGTGTTGTCAACGCATCACGCAGGGCCTTTCTTCTTTATGCAGGTAAGAGCAACATGCATCCAAATATGATGAGCAGGTTACCCCGAGATCGAAAATACTACCCGTACTCTTTGAAGGACTATCGTAGAAGCATTGTAATGTGACTGTTCCACTCGTCCCTGGGTGGTCGACGTGGAAAGCTTGTTTCCGAGAGGTCCGAGTTGTTACCGGCCTTGGGTCCGCGTGCCTGCTTTCGCCGTCGGGCGTGGAGGCCGAATAATGCGTATCACGGATGCGGCAGAGATACGATCTTGAGTCCGGCCTCGGATACCCTACCGTTATTGCGATCATGGCATGCGCAGTTGTGCTCTTCTTATGCGTGACCCGTTGAGGACAATTCGAGATTCACCAGCACCGGTGTCGGCAATTGAAACGCGCGCGAGAACGCCACCGTGCGGCTGTGGACGGGTTTCTCGGGCACTACTGCCCTCTTTTTTGACCGGTTCGCGTGCTTTGTTCGCGATGGCTTGCTTAGGGAGAAAGATAAGAGCTCAATGGGATTGCGGTAAAAAGTTGAGCGTCTAGCGTCAATTCGATTTTTACAGCCAGGAGGTGGCGAACACGCTGTGTTCCTGTTCCTGAACCCGATGGAGATGGGGGACGTTAATAAGTATTAGAATGTTGCCTCGACCCTGGGCTATGAACGAAACGAGGCCATTCTAGATTCTGACAAGCTATGAAAGTTGGCCACGGTCGGTCTGAGAGAGGAGATGCCGAGGATGGATTCGAAACCATGCCATGCCACTCCGAGGACGACTGACAACTTCATGATCGAGGAGGAATTCCAGCGCGTATCGCACGTGCATGATCAACCAGGGTCGCGACGATGGTTGGCAATCTGTCTCGAATGAATGTGCCACTTCGATCAGCATCCTTTTTGCCATCAAGGTTGGCGCTGGCGTGCGTCTGAATGTCTTGCATCATCACCTAGGCTCAGATTAGCCCCATCCATTTTCGCCACACCTCGGAAGCCGACGAAACGTTAAGATAGACAATGGCAGTGACGTCAGGCCACTGGACGGACTCGAGGAGCGCACCCGTCAAAGCCGTCAGTCAGTTGAGACGTCAAAACGAAACGCGTGTGATGAAATACGTTGCGTTACGGGGCACAACGTGCCGAGGTGACTTTGCAAGGGGTTTCAAGTCGCCAGAATGGCAAGCTCAATCACCGTGGCGATCGCAACCTGGCGTTCTTGCCCATGAAACAGTGCAGGGCACGGATATGACTACTAGTGTGAGAGTTTGTTTGGAAAGTGACCGTGATAAAGAGGGCGCCACAGCATGGTCGCGGCAGATGACATAGAGGGCGCGCTGTACCTAGATAACGGTGTGGAGAGCGCGTAGTGTGCGAGAGAGAGATAAGCGTACGTGGTGAACTTAGCCAAAGGAAGACGTTTCAGGGTTGCGACACACGTGAAACCTCTTCAGAGAAGAATATCCCTCACACGCTCGCTCCATCGTACCGGCATGGGCACCCTCGTATTTTCGATGGGGGAGCGGAAATGGTCGTGAACGACTTGAGCTATCTCAAGCAAAGTTGCCTCTCTGGGAGGATAGCCGGAGTAACTAGATGAATAAACCCGGTGAGTAACCGTTGATGCTTCCTCAAACATTCCTTGGTTGTCATATCACGGCTCCACAGATGGTCGCTGTGCCACATTAATTATCTCGTCATCATTCACCTGCCTTAATTATTTCTTTGGTGAAAATACCTTTGTGAGTCTTCCATCCCGGGAATAAAGAACTTGAGACAAGTGGGGCCTTTTATCTAACCGCTCGCTTCAGCCCCGCTAATCGGCTATGCTTCGGCCGGCAAAAACCACCCTTGACGTCAGGCTGTGAGCTACGCAGGAAGGCTGTGAGCTACCGCAGGAAAGGATGTGCCAAGCGGTCCGGATATAAATGGGATGGCACTATAAGTATTGGGGTGGCACTAGACGAGATTCAAATCCTCTCTTCTAACCAATCCTCTCATCATGCAGTCAAACGTCCACACATTTTATGTCGATGCTGTCTTGTTTGACATGGTGCGTCTGCGCCCTTTGAGTATCTTCCAGATCTAAATCTTTCGGTACCTTGACAGGACGGTACGCTCACCGATTCCATCGCCGCTGTCGAAGCAGCATGGGGCAAAGTCGCAAAGGACATTGGGCAGGACCCTGCCTACGTGATCGCAGCCACCCACGGCAAACGCGCCGTCGACAACCTCGCCCAATTCAAACCCGAAATCAAACCCCACGAGATGGACGCCGAAGTCCAGAAATTCGAAGAGACCATCCTCTTCTTTGCCGACGCCTACCGCCTACATGGTCCCCGTCGCTCCTCCATCTCTGAACCCCCCGCTTTCTTGCCGTCGGTGATGATGAGCCCTGTCAGCTCTGGGGAGACGACGCCGGATCTGATTGTGTCACCCGCGGGCTCGCTCCCTTCGTCTCGCGCGTCGTCGTTTGTCGCACTCGGCAACCGCCGACCTTCTTTCGCGTCTCGCTTGAACGGCATGCTGGCGATGTCGACATTGCCGGAAGCGTCCATCTACGATGGACGCCACTCGGACAGCATGATCCTCGAAGCAGACGAAGACATCCTTACCTTTCAGCCAGACACCAAGAAACCCTGCTTGGAACCCTGGCAGATCGAAGCCGCCACCGTCGATCGCGCCGTCCGTATCCTCCCCGGCGTCCGGAAGATGATCGACTCGGTTCCTCAAGGCCGGTACGCCGTAGCGACGTCTGGCGCTAGAACCTATGGTGCGTTTTTTTTTCTGCGGACCTCGAAAAAAAAAGAAAAGAAAACAGTGACGTTGACACGTGTTCTTTGTGCCTGACAGCGTTTGGATGCATGACGCGCGTGGGCATCGTGCCGCCCAAGGTGACGATCACCGCAGACGACAAGCGTTTGAAGGCGGGAAAGCCCGCGCCCGATCCGTTCCTCCTGGCTGCGCGCGAGCTGGGCTTTGACGCATCCAAGTGCGTCGTGTTTGAAGACTCGCCGAGCGGGATCCGGGCTGGGCTCGCTAGCGGTGCGACGGTGATCGCCGTCTGCACCAGCCACGAGCGGAAGAAAATAGAGCATATCGGTGCGCACTACGTGGTAGAGAACATGGAGAGCGTTAGATGCGAGCCCTGCAAGGACGGTCGTCTCAAGTTTACAGTACTCGTCTAAAAAGAGACTTTCCCAAGGATTGACCCATCTGATCATGTACTTTTCCAACCATTTGCCCACATGTAATCTACATAACGATGCCGCAAATAGACACATGCATGTACTAGTTCCCATCAAGGTGATTGTTCAGGGAAAAGCCTATCACGTCGCAAGAAAAGGGAAACATCGCCCCGGAGATACGGTGTGGCTGAGTCAATGGCAAACGATGCATGAAAAGGCAGAATTCCACGTCATTTTCCAACATGTGTCAGGCTACCTGGATGATTGGTTGATCACTTTGCCTTTACAGATACCAAACAGGCGCACGTGGCTAAACAGATTTCTCACCTGCAAATTGAGCCTGGTCCTACCTAGTCATCCTCCTCGACGAGAAATTGGCGCTGCAACCAAAATGGTCCTGTAGAATAAGTTGTCAGATGGACATTCAAGGGCAGCCAAGTGGTCATTACCAATAGGATCCTCGACGTCATGAAAAATGGTAGACCAAACGCCCAAGAAACCACACTGCGATCGAACGTTGCCCAATCCTATCGCGTCACAACTAAAGCAGAGAGCAAAAAGAGGGAGAAAATTAGGCTCCAAGGTTGCAGCTCGTCAGCCATTCAAAACGTACTGCCACACCATCTGGTTGTCATTCCCCGCAACCTGAGAACATCAATCTGAGTTAGGACGCGCACTTTGTTTACTTGTTGGGACGCAAACGCACGTAATGAAACCATACTTGATCATCGTCCGTAAGCTTGACAAAGCCGATGATACTGAACTTGCCGTCTACTTCACCGACGATGTTGATTTTGGGGCGCGTTGGGTGAGAAGGATCGGGCTCTATGCTCGAAACACGGATATATATATCGAGCGAAGCCAGCGTCTCTTCGGCGTCTTCGAAAATCGATGTGTCCTGCGGCTCGTCGTCTGGCACCTGACACGAAAAAAATTCCGCCACGGTCAGCCACCCTGTGATAGCCAGGAACTAGACAGTCTACTTACCGACGGATCGTTGTAAACTGGGGCCCAAAAAGAACGCCACTCATCAGTAAAAGCCACGTGTTCCGATGGAACAAGGGAAAAACACTTACGTATGAACTCACGGTGGTCGATGAACCCGTATCTGACCGACCACAATCCTTCTATGCCAGCCCAGTCCTCCTCCAAGTCGAGATCCAATCCACGAGGGATGACACATTGAGAAAACAACAGACCGAGGGGGCAGAAATACGATTCCTTGTCCTTGTCGTCCACCAGCAGCAACCCGAGGTCGAGCAGGAACATGCGGAAGAACTGCCAATCGATGCGCCTGGTCCCGTCTTCCAAGAAAGGACCATAGTCGCGTTCGGCAGTGTGATGACGCAGACTGTACACGAATGCCTGAACCGCTCGACGTCGTTGCGGGTCGAGATCCGTGTGCGTGACCCCACACAACACGTGCAACCTCGCGAGCAGCTGCGCTTCCTCCTCCGACAGCGCATCCCAGGACTCGTGCTGCAAGATCGCACCGTCCCCGATAAGCCGCTGCATCCACCGTACGTTGCGCGACATCTCGCAAGTACCGTCGGGGAATGGGATGGGGGGTATGTGGGTGAGGAGGTCGATACACGTACGTAGTGCTTGACACCGTTCTTCGCGTCGACACAAGGATGGGTTGTTCATCACGGTGCGTGTTCGCACGATTCGCTGTAGTTCTCCTTTCCAATCCACGTCGCCGTCGGCTCGGGGGCGCCCAAGGCGGGTCACTGCGTGCCGGGGATCGTCAAGGGGTTGTGCCAGGTAGAGTCCCCGCCAGAACTGTCGGTGGAGAGGACCATAGATAGTCTCGTGGAAGAAGTGGGAGGTCTGGGAGACACGTGCGACGTCGAGCGGGTCGAGCGCGAATAAGATGCGGTCGATAATTTCAAGCGACAAGTCTGCCAATGCGAGGGAGATCATGTTAGCCAGACGCTGTTTGGGTGGGCCAAGTCCCCTGGCGTATTAAATGAGATTTCGCATGAGGTTGAAACGGGGGGCAGGGCAATGAGATAGCCCACCCGCTGGAAGAAAAAAATTCTTTCACTCCCTTATATAAACGGGGACCGTGGTTCACCGCGGTGATAATAGATGGTGTGATTTGTTCCATACCTTTGGTGAACGACGCAACTTGTGTTTTTGATCTGAAAACAAGGAAAGAGTGGCAAATTCAACGGGTCATTTTACTTTTCCAATGTCTTTTTCATTGTTTTTCGATCTTGAGATAATACGTGATAGCCTGTCAAGTGACACACCGGGGATACGTCACGAAAAAATAGCACAGCCACATGTCAACTAACCGGCGGCAAGATAACTAGCGCATCATACCTGCCTTGTATCGCGAGTGCAACTAAATTTTATTGCTGACAGGCAGACAATGACCGACAAAGAACAAGATAATCTTATGCTACCCGAGAACCCTGTAATCACATTGTTCCATGGCCGTCTCATGCGTCGCGAGTCGTCCGCCAAATGCAATATGATGAGAAATCCATGCAAAGAAAGCGACGTGTGCTGCATAACCTAGATTCGATCAATATGTATTCATAAAAATGTGACCAGTCCCGTTTGCGTGTATTCGAAAAACGTTCTTGATTGGCGCGCTCGGACTATCCAGAAGGACCAGGCTTTGGAGGGGATCTCGTAGCACGCGTGGAATTGGGCGGTTCGCGGGCGAGACTCGACCACGAATCAACCAGTTGTTGTCCAACGCTCGGTTCAAGCTCCGTACCATCGCGCGACACTTTGACCTCTCGACCGTGGTTCCAGGGGTTGCGCAGGTGCCGTGTCCTGTGGAATTGAACTCGCTCGGTGCACAACCATTCGACTCTGAACGGCGTTCCCCAGTGCACCTCTTTGGAATGGCTACGGGTCGCTAAACCACCTGGTTTGATTTCTTCAACATCATTCTCGTCATATATCTCCTCCACGACAGGGAGCAAACGTGGTCCATCTTCCGAATGATCCCTACCAGCACCCCCCGGGTACCTTTCTGACTCGGGTGGCAAAGCTGAAGGTGGGTCGAAATCCGAAGGAGGGCCAGATCTTTGCGGCCATTTTGAATGTCCAGAACTAAAACTGGAAGGCGGTAGATCGAGCACAGGTGCCACAGACCACTGTCCCGAAGACTTGACAGAAGAGGAACTGGGGCCGTTTTGAATGACACTGTTTTCGTCTGCGATATTTGCGAATGGAGTGCGGGACACGTCAGCGAACTGGAGTTCAGAGGGTGTAGAGTTCATCTGTCTTGGGTACTGTGAGTTTGGATGTGGTTGCAGTGAACCATGTGTGGGCACGCGACGAGTCGGGGGCGATGACGTACTGGGCAATGATTCTGCGCGTGGTGCCCACGAAACATTGTGGTTGCCACGAGAGATGCCGCTCGCCATGCTGTACGACAACAAGTCAGTAGGATGTCGATCTAGACTGCGGACGAACGCACCGTGCATATCCATAGAACTCGCCACTCTTATTCACGCTAAATATAAGAATCACCTCCACGCTCGTTCGAAAAGCCTGGTCTAGTGTCGTTTCATTATGCTTCTGAGTTGCCCACACCCCACGGTCAGTGCTGAGGTCCAAGTCGTACTGTGATCGTGGAGTCAATCACGATGTGGGGCAGCTGTGCAGTGAGCCTACCCGGGTCAATGACTTGAGAATAAAAAAACGTTTAGGAAAATGGTGGGTCAAGAAGCTGGAGCTTGTCGAAGCATATGAGCTAGGCGATTGGGTGGGAACTTTGTGATTCGCTCCCTCTACAACGTCTGACTTTGGTGCTTCATCGCTGGCGTCGCTGGAGTTTGATGAGTGCGGTGCATTTGTTGGGGGATACGACCGACGACCATTGGATGGTACAGTTCCGACAGGGAAGGACTCGCCATTCTTCTGTTGCATGTTTTTAACGTGACGCTTGTGGACGCCCATGCCGCGTTGAGCACCAACACCAGCTTGTAGATCGTCCTCTTTCCGCCGTACCCTACAGACAAGCCGTGGACATCGACGGTCGTGAGGTCGTAATTTCCGACCATTGAATTGAGAGATCGCACGCTTCAATTGATCTTCAGACTGATAGTTCACAAAGGCACATTTAGAACGAGATATGAGGAAGACGGACATCGCGCCATTCTCCCCCGCTTCGCGACTGACTTGGCCGCCGGAAGCCCCAGGACCGGGGTGATTGAGGAATCGCCAGAGTTCATCGTGGGTAGCATCGCTTGGAATATTGCCCATCCACATTACCCACTCTGATCGGCTGGGTGGCGATTTCGGGTGATAATGACGGCGAACAGTTGGACGCTCACGTGGAGCTGTGGTGCTAGCGAGCGACCTTGGCATGGAATGTTGTTTGGGTGGATCGCTAACGGGAGACGAGACGGTGTTACGTGATGAGGTGACAGCGGTTGAGCCAGTACTAGGGGCCACACTAGGGGACGATAAAGCATCTGAGCCTGTGGACTGCACGCTGAATGCATGAGAATTTCTACGGGAGGAATGAAAATGGGGTGGATAGTCGATGGGATGATGTTGAACATGGTTGTTGATGAAGGGGGTTTGTACAGATGGGCCCGGACCATAATACGCAGTAGGCTGGACGTGCGGAATGCAGAGTGGTGGGTATTGCTGCATGCTACTGAAGGATTGTGCATGAGAGGGACCAGGGTGGCTAGCTGCAAACTGGGCCATAGATGGGGGAGGGGGTGCCACCGGGTGGTACGCCGAGTCAGCACCTTGCACGCTGGGCGGAAACTGGAAATATGGTTGTGGCTGATGTTGATGGAGAGGAAAATATTGAGTAGGTGGATATGGTTCTAAGGAATGATATCCGTGGTACGGAGGCATGTTCTGGAAGGGAGGGCCGGGGGGATTCCAGGGCATCATGTAAGGGGTATTCTGAGGATTGGATGCAAACCGGGCATGGGAAGGGTGGTGGACGGGAAATGTAGGTGGTGATGTTCTGTGTCGGTCAGAAAACTTACTAGGAATTCTATTCTGACGATCTTCATGGAACATCACGAAAGTGAAGGGAGGAGCGAATGAACGAATGACATCACCTCTTCGCAGTGTGACATCACAGCACGTGACACAGCTCATTATGCACCTGCTTATCATTGCCTTTACAGTTTTGTTCCTGTTTTTGACATGGGAGAGAAGCGACTTGACGTGCAGCGGGCCTGGAAGTCGCTTATAGGCAACGAAGCTAAAGGTGAGAATATCCAACACTACTCCCTTGTTGTTACTGTTACTGGGTTGGTCACACTTGAAGTGGAGTAGAAAAACACAGACCCAGCAAAGTATGGTGCATTTATTGTCGCCCGCCTCAACTAGGCTTGTTCACGCGAATGTCAAAGTTGACTCAAATATCCCACCTATCTGCCATCATTTGATCGGCAAGTAAGTAGGGTCAATGGGCATCGTAGCCATGGCAAACTCAGGAACTTTGTTCCCAGACTCAATTCCTTCTTCCCCCCATCGTCTACTACCAAGTCCCGAGCATTTTCATCGTCAGCGTGGGGGAGGCGACGATTCTTACTCTCATTTCGATCCTCCACTCGTTTCAACCTACACTCTCGCAGTCTCTGTACAAATCCCCGGATCTCCTCAACGTGTATTCAAGTTGTACCATCTTTTCAAACATGCAGAAAGTATCCGCAAAACATCGCGCCTTAGGACGTTCCATCGCTGAACTCGACGCGCGTCATCCTTCGCTCGTCAACAGTGTCCCCGTTGTTGGCCAGCTTGCCTCTTCTCTCGTGCGCAAAGGCAATGGGAATGGGAATGGGAATGGGAATGGAAACGGGAACGGCAACGGCAACGGCAACGGAAACGGAAATGGCCATGGGAATGGGAACGGCAATGGCAATGGGAACGGCAATGGAAACGGAAACGGAAACGCCAATGGGAATGGCAATGGAAACAGTAGTGGAAGTGGCAATGGTGGAGGAGGCGGGAACGGCAACAATGGAGGGGCAGGCAATAGCGGGGGGAACACACCAGCACCTACCGTCTCACCCACAAGCGGTGGAGGGACTTCAGCCGCACCGGCACCTACTGTTCCAAGCCAAGCGTCCCCGGTTCCCAATCCTGCACGACCGTCTAATCCATCTAGCGCAAGCAGCGGTAGCATTATGCCCAGTCCTTCAAACCCTGCTGTCGGAAATAATTTACTGGGTACCGTTGGTGGGCAAACTGGGGTTGTTGATGTTGCCTCTGGACCGTCAACACCCTCTGCAACCATCGACGCATCCCCTACTCCTGTGTTGCTGCCAAGTTCTGCTTCCAATACTGATCAAAGCGCTTCCCAGTTGCCCGCCAGCACCCTTGCCGCGGCTGTCTCACCTGGAAAAGACTTGTCTAGTGGCGCGATTGCAGGAATCACCGTCCTCTGCTTGTTGTTTTTGCTCGTTCTCGTTCTCCTCCTCATTCGCCGCCGTTCGATCGCACGTCGCATGGAACTTCGTAGGCGATGGTGGTTTGGCTCTGGTACTACCTTGGGCGACAACGCTTCGTTCAGCAGCAAAAAAACTCGCGGCTCCGCGGGGTTGAACGGAGAAGTCCCTTCTAGTCGACAGAGTGCCCGCAGCAGTTTCGCTACTAATTTTGACAACGGATTAATGTTCCAGATCGATGCGAGACTATCTCTTGGTCTTGCTCCTAGCCTCCCTCCTCTCCCTCCTCTCCCTCCTACAGCGGAAGTTCGCGAGCGTAATTCTGTCTTAATTTGTACTGGGGGTTCAGTAGCACGCAGGGAATCACTGAACAGCATGCTGAACAATGGCAGTGGTGCTCAATACCTGGAGACTTCGTCGGAAAATGCACCCTCCACGCTCATGTCCGTCCGTCCATTCTCGGCCTCGGAGTCCTTTGTTTTTCCTAAACCACCCGCGCCATCGGCCTCTGTGGACTCTTTGTTCACTCCCGGGATGCAATCACCTCCCTCACCCCAATCATCTATGGAGACACTCGTTCATCTCGCCGTGGCTCCACATGCATTCATGTCAGACCTTTCTCTGGAACCAGTCTCAACAACTCCCATCTGTCAGACTCCGGCTCCCGGTGTGATCTCGCCGTTCGCCGAGGCACCCAATCTTTCCACTGATCCGTTCGCTGATCCCGCAAAACCCGAATCTTCGGATGTCGAGGTCATCCGTCGTCCATTCGCACCTACACAAGAAGATGAAATGGGCGTCCTGCATGGCGACCGTGTCCGCATTGTCCGCATCTTCGACGACGGTTGGGCGCTCGTCGAAAAGCTGGCCGACACCGAGGGTGAACGCGATGAACGCGGATTGATTCCCATCGGTTGCTTCCGTCAACTCGACCGGGCTCTTTTGAGCTTCGTGGCTGAAAAGAGAGTTAGCTCTGTGTCGGGAAGGAACGTCGCCGTTGCTCTGTAGATGAGGACTGTCAGTGGTGGTCCTCCATGCAACGTACGTCTCGATCGACGTCGGTGTCTGCATGCACGGCACTGACGATAATTGTGTAGATATGCACACACACGTGCTGTTAGAACACGGCCGTTGGCCACTCTCTCTTATCTGTTTTTTTTAGAGCCGACTTCTGATCTTTGGTAAATGTTTGAGTGTAGATACCCGTTGTCTTTTTTCTTCGTTGACATTGTCCGTCTAGTGTTGATTATTCCCAAGCGCTGCATCATAGCCACTTGATCCTTCGTTACTTGAGATTTTTTGGCGGTCGTCCGTGACGTTCATCCATTTTTTGTAGCTTCACATTGCCGTATTCTACCACCTTGTTTTTACTGTCTCACAAGGCTCGCTGGCGGACCGAGTTCCGGAAGGATTCTACACATTTTGCGGATGACTACAACTACGCCAACGTTCCACCACGCGTCCGGGCATGGCACACGAACCCACGGTGTGCATCCCGCACGACACGGATCCCGGTCAGTACGCACCATCGCCAAACACCAGCCCGAGCTGCGTCACGATGAAATCGCACTGCGCCACATGATACGGCTGCACGCTCGCCGTCGCGTTCACCACGAGCTCGTTGTCGCCCGTGTACGGCGCCCACGTCACCGCCGCGCCCGCATAATTCGGGTTGCCCGTCCACGCAAACGCCGTCCAGCGCGCCACCACGTCCTGCGTCGTCGCCACCTGTGCCGGCGTCAGCGGCTGGTACAGACCGTCCGTCTCCGCCGTCGCAAAGACGTAGTAGAGCTCGTCGGCGTGGCAGACTTGGCCGGGGCACGTTGCCGGGTTGGCCGTCAATGGGTTGCCGAGGCCGACGGCGAAGAGGACGTTGTATGCGTTCCCGGGGTTGGTCGTGTTGGTCTCGAGCGCGGCGAGGTACGTCGAGGGACAGTGTACGTAGTAGTCGGTCAGGAGTTTGCCCAGCGTGAGCACGGTACCGGAGATGCCGTCTTGGGATGGTGCGGTATCATATGGGTAGAGTACCGTTTGGTTTAAGATTTTTTGGACGTCGGTGCTGTTGAAAACGAGGGCGAGTTCGGCGGCGTATACGGAGGGGGGCGAATCTGCCGCGAGCGTGGGTGGGAGGAAATAGCAGAGCTCGCACTGGTTGGTCGACCAGATTGTTGGCACCCGTGCATATACACCGTCCTTGATGCTACTCTCTATGTCGTTCAGGACGTAGTCGCCGTCAACGACGATGTCCCAGGATAAGCTGAGGTTATATGATGCCAATACAACGTCGGCAGCAGGTTGCTGCTGAACGCATAAGACGTCCGCTTCTGTCAAGATACTGGAGGAATTTGGTGCACACCCGAGATACTTCGCAACGGTAAGCGACGTATCCAGAGCTAGTTCGGGTGAAAAGAAGGGGTCGGCAGTCCCAAAGTCCGACTCGAGGATAGCGGCACCTGAACAACGGAGATGCATATCAGCACCATCTCGACCACTAAACAGCCTACTCACTAAAAAGCCCGTTGGTATAGGCGGGATTAGTGCCGAGAAGATATCTAATCATCGTGCCCCCAGCGGATTCGCCGAAAATGAGCACTTTTGTTGGCTAGCAACACCGCCAAGGGTTAGCGCAATCGTAAGTAAGTGGGTGAAGAATGACGTACGTCACCACCAAAGGCCACGATGTTGTCTTGGACCCAATGGAGCGCAAGCAAGGCATCTTTAAGAGCTGCGTTTGAAGCATTGAACCAACCCAATCCACTCAAGCGGTAGTTGATAGTGACCAAGATAACACCACCGTACGAAACGAGATTGGTGCCATCGTATACATTGGCCAGGGACGGGCCGACATAACCAGAAGACGTCATGTTGAACGGGAACGGACCACTGTCACCGGTGTTGAGTCCTCCTCCATGAACTGATGGAATGGTCAAAGGAATAGTCACACGCACAACGGGTCAACATACTGTAAAACATGACAGGGAGCCTCGGGGCAGTGATCGGCATTTCCCCACCCGTTGCGACGGGGGAATAGACGTTCAACTGGAGGCAATCCTCAGCCGTGTACAAAAGATGACCGTTGTCAGCGCCTGGAACCTGTGGTGTTGTGAGACCACAATCAATCACTCATCACGGAATGTGAACTGTTTACCTGAGCACACTGTGGACCATACTCGAGAGCAGTGCGTACCGTATCTGGTGAAACTTGGAGTGGAATTGGAGGTTGAAACCGATTCGTTCCAGCAGGTGATTCTGCGTACTTGATCCCGAGGAAGCGCCAAGTGAACTTGTCGCGGAATCCACGCAATATACCAGCAGTTGGCGTTGAAATGTCGATCTGACGTGTCGTGTCATAGCTAGTGACATTGGATCGCGTTAGAGGCGCGGAGTTCGTGCATAATGCTGGCAGGGTCAATGAAAGATCGGGCGTGGACTCTCCGTTGTAAGGTAATGGAGAACCAAGGTTAAAAACCGAACAACCAACTAAGGGACGATTTTTATTATCGCCACACCGAATGGGGTAAACGCTCACGATTCCCTGCAATCCAGAGGTTCTGCCAAGGTGGTAAAGCAAAGCCATGTCTACCCAATGTCAGAATGGAGGTCAAGTTCACAGCAGTAAGACCACTGGTAGTCGGAGCTGGAAGTAAGGACTCTTGGAGATCAATGCAAGTCTGTTGTGCTGTTTCGCAGGTCATGGGCGTTTTCAAGAGCAACGCGCTAGCTCGGTTTGGGTTAGAAGGATTGAGATCGTTGTTGGAAACGATGACCACATCGGTCTCGAATGACTGGGCGACGCAAACGGTAGTGATGACAAGAAAATGGCCCCAAAGAGCAAACGCCCGGACGAGAGAGGCTCTGGTGTTCATGACTGACACGTACGCCTTGTTTTGGTGAGGGTCTCTCCTTAAAAGTTCTCCAGCCGATGAATCACCACCAGCTGACCACCACTTCGTCACCGTCGGCTCCGACCGTATCACCTCGGACGGAGGATGTATGCAAGTAAAAGTGCGTGGGAATGACGTTACAAGGGGATGAAATGAATCCCGGGCGGCCTCCGATGACCCGTCACGCGTCATTGCAACATTCCAGTGCAAACCTATGTTTCCAGAAAACGCTGGACGATGCGGGGGAATCCTTGTTACTGATCTGGGCTCCCTGTCCATTGGGTTTTATGAGCCACCACGCCTTTGGACTCTGTTCACGTGAACAACCCCAGTTGATTGTATATCCCCCGTTCTCCGAAGCCTGGGTGGAAGCGGGTAACCTAGCGTCCGTTCTCGACAGTGATCTATTGGTAGACTGTCTGAAACATACCGCTAAAACAGAGGCAACACCAATATATGCTCCAACAAAATCGGGGAAATCGTTGTCGACGGTGGATCCAAACGCTGGAAACGGACCCTCGTCGCGGGGTGGTCCACCCAGTACGCTCACCCAGAAATTCTCAGCTCAACCAGGTACCAAAAGATTCCGTTCTGTTCCTATTTCCCTTAGAAGCGAACAAGCGCCGGTACAGTGGGCCTTGGTTCGACAGGGCGTCTCCGATACCTGCCAGTCCTGTGGCCGAGCTGTCAGTCATCGAACATTTTTTTAATCTCTCGCTGGGCTGCGGGTGACGACTCGACAGATCGGAACATATCCCTGAACTAGTCGATTCAGAGCAAATACAACTTCCGTACAGGCAATACCCACCATCAATGCTTGCGCAAATTTTTCGGACACCAGTTAGGTCTGTATAATCCCACTTGCCGAATAAGATTGCCACTGGGCTGACCTGGGGATGCACATGGTGTACCCATAGAGCGAAGGTAGATGCCGGCTTCCGCCTCGGCGTCACAGTTTTGTTCTGCTCTTCCATATCGATGGAACGTAGGCAGTGATTGAGCGAAAAGAATGCGACCAGATGCAAGAAGACCTATGTAGCAAATAAAATGATCAGCGTCCTTACAGTTCGCAATAAACGAGGATCGGAGTACTACCTTGTATTTCCCAAGAACTATCTCGGTTTTTTTGCAATCCATAAGCCATCTTTCACTCGGCTCCTTGTACCGCGTGCAGAGCTCGTCCAACGTCAACCTAACCACATTCTTCCTCGATACCACCGTCAGGTCGAGGATCATGATCTGCCCTTCTGATTGAATAGTTGCGAGTCATTGAGAAGACAAACCAATACTGAGCTTCTGATAGCATCTGGAACAGCGTGTCCAGAGCGGTTCTGAAGTCGCCGGCGGTGCATGGCTCAGGGCCAGGAGGTTTTTGTACCATCTTCCTCCTCACGTTCTTGTTCCTCAACTGCGCCATCCTCGCGGAGAGTTGCGAGCGTCTACGGGCACGCATTGGGCTGCTGGGTGGAAACGATGGAGCCCTGGTTCTTGGAGTGTGCTTGGGTTGCAATGGCCTTGGAAGGGAGAAGAGCCTTTTCCTTTGTCAGAGTGGTACTCTATGTAGGACAATCTAGCGAGCTAAAGAAAAGCCCTGCCCCTCCGCTGACCCGATTGCGCAAATGCCCTAATATGAGGTTCCCCCCCATTACTCCGCCGTTCCCGCCGGCCGTTTCAGTTGCGCCAATCTCCTGCGTCGCGGTAGCTGAGTAGTACGATTCGAGTAGGATGGGTAGGGCGACGTTTGTAGGTGTGCAGGTACTAGGACCTCCGGGGAGGTCTGTCGTACGGTCAGGAAAAGGGGTGCGGTATGAGAGGAAGAGAATGAGGATGGTGGGAGAAGAGCCTTGATGAAGGGGCCAAATGAACCCATGACTTCTGTGCCATCCGTCGTAGTGGCAGGAGGGAGAGCCGGAGTCTGAGTTGAGGGAGTCTAGACTCCTTGTGCGATCGGCGGGCCTTGGTCATCCGTGACGTGGATGGCCACTACCGGCTTATTTTGCAGGAAGCGAACACATTCGGCGTTGTCGAAGTAGGACACCGGGGAAACGAGACGAGGAATGCCATTTGTCTGGATTTCGTCGGGTTTTAGTGTTGAGGAACATGCGACACTTGACTCGATCAAACAAGTCCAAACAAGACTGTGGCAAGCCATCGTACAGGATATCACTCGACTACCGCCATCATGAAGCTCGTGAGGTACTCGTTCTGTAACATTCGCCTGGGTTGTCTTTTTAAAAATTTCTATCAGATTCCTGATGAAATTGAACAATGAAACTGTCTCAATCGAACTCAAAAACGGATCGGTCGTCCATGGTACAATCAGTGGTGCGTCGCTTCGTTCATCCATTGCCGCGTCGTCTTAACCCGTTTCACTTTCTCGGTAGGCGTCGATATGCAAATGAACACGCATCTTAAAACAGTCAAGATGACGGCCCGTAATCGCGATCCCGTCTCACTCGATTCACTCTCCATTCGAGGCAACAACATTCGTTATTTTATTCTCCCAGACGCACTCCCCCTCGACACCCTACTTGTCGACGACGCACCAAAACCAAAAGGAAGGAAAAAGGAGGACACACGTGGGCGGGGACGTGGTGCAAGGGGGGGGGTTATAGATCGCGGACGAGGTCGCGGTAGAGGCCGTGGGCGGGGACGAGGATTCTGACCGTCCTAACGACCGACTGCTGGGCCAAATACGCAAAAAAACGGTTGATGCACATACGACAACTTTCCATAAGCTCGCCTTGTATTTCCATACATTGTTTGTTCCGCTGAGTCTCTATGTACAGATGCTCCATCCACCTCAATATGTACACGCAGATGTCCAAGTTAGAGGCGTTTTTGTGGCATAACATCTTGAGCATTTATGAAGGCTGCTATCGAGCTACTGATCTGGGTGCTAGTGCTACCTCGATCACTCACGCCTGCGGCTCAAACTGTAATTCTAATAATTTCCCAAAATCGGGCGTACTGAGTCCGGTCGCTGCAAAATAGTCCATCAGTCAATTGGCGATACAGTTCATCATAACCCGATCCCACTTTCACTTTGGATATCCGGAATAGGATGGACAAGACCAAGGCCCTTGGAAGCCTTTGTAAGCCCCCTGGGATCAAGTGCCAAACGACATCAGCGACATCACAGTGACAGTTCTGTGATGAGTCATTCAGTCCAGCGTACCCGACAGGAACGGGTTCAAGAAGCAGAGGGGTGGACTTTCTGGCGCTTAGTCTCGTTGAACATAGTCACAATGGAGTAAATGTGGGAGAGAAGCAAGACGTGCCAGATGTCTGACATTGGCTCGCCGCGATCTCGAAACCTTGCGCAGCCACGTCGGGAATGGCCTCTGCAGGGATGTTACATAATTTGCAATTATGTCTGACACGGCACAATGGAATTTGGGAGTGCCAAGTGTTTAGCCGTCCGGCGCTAAGGTTTATTCGTAAGACAAGCAACGAGGGTAAATGGTGGTGGCGACGAGGACTAGGATGAAAGGCAGTAGCGACGGTGGCAACAGATCGCAGTTGCCGCATCGTCGTCACCATCGTCATCCTCAGAGCACAGGCCTGAGGGAAGGGCGAGGCGAGGGCGAAATGCGGTGACGACGATAACGATAACACCACAACAGCAATTGCCCCATCTGGTTAATCGTCAAATGTTGATGTTGGCGTTCAAATCTGCATTAAACCGCTGCGAAGCGAGATCCGAGTGGCCAACTTTACCAAACATAATTGTCCCTGGAGGCTTTCTTTTGCTTCTCACAGCAAACACCGCCCCGGCTGACAATTGCCTGGCAGATCATTTTGTGGGTCCATGCTGGAGTTATATACCAAAGCAATGAATCTTCTGCTTCAATGTCAGCGAACGACCCGAGCAAGAGTGGCTGTGTGAGAATTGATATCTGGTCAGAATATGTTGGTGCGAGGGGCGATGTGGACGTTTGGTGACGTTGGGGGTCATACAATTCAATCATTAAGTTTCATTTTACGGTTGTCCAACTTCCGACAGTCACAATCACCTCGCCGTCCTCGGCGAGTAAGTCCTCGGTAAGTAATACAGAATTGTGCAGAATGTCCAACCTGAAGGTGCGTACACAACGCATTCGAGTCGTCAGATTCGGCCTCTGATGTGGCCCTGCAATGTGGATGATGGACCTCCACAGACAATACATTTGAACAAATCCAATCAAACTCACCCAAAGTTTTTCCGCATGCTATTGTGATACAGTAAACCCATTTTTGGACCTTGCGGAGTCCCACGGAAGCGGTGATGCTCCAGAGTGCGGACGAACGGACGTTGGTGCTCTGCAACAACGCCGGATCACATAACATCTGCAAGTTTGCGACTCCTTCCTCAGGCTGGCAAACTCGACAAAAAAAAACTCGACCCATTAAATTTGACAAGTGTATCAACCAATGAGATGGGCATTTAGCCTGCCCTGCTCTACAGATGGACCTATCCGATGACTCATCATTGCACGCCAGCCGCTTGCTGGAAAAAAGCGATTGCGGCTGGCGTGCAATGGCGAGTCATCGGATGGGTCAACGTCGGTCTACAGAGCGGCGATTCAGCCTGGGGCTGCATGGGAAGGATACGTAAAGGCCCGGCGAACGCCGAAAGTACCTGTGTGACAAGCGGGTGTGAAGACCAACTGAGGTGAAGACCTTGAAGCCTGAGGCTTGGAACAGAAGCGAGAAGTATGGCGAAAATACTTGGTCTGAGTTCACTGCCTCCTTTGACTTCTGATGCTGAATCACGCATGTGATAGTATCACAACGTTCCATGAGAATCAAGGTACCCCAGTCACCATGCAAATCCTCGTCATTCGAGGGAGAAAAGGGGACTTTCGGGGTCTTCGTATCGCGCTGATTAAAGATATTACGCATCTGACAAAACGTTACTACCACTTATAACCGTAAGTAATTCCCGATTAGGATAGCCAAGAGGGTGCAAGATTTTCGGCTGTTCCAACTGTATTCACTCTCCGGGGGGATCTCCAGGATGGAGGGCCCCTTCCACATATTATGGGTAAAGTGCGCAAAAGCTGCAGTCCATGAACCGCACACAACACTACCTCGCAATCCTCTCCCAACCAATGCACACTCCCTACCACCGCGAACCAAGCCACGGATGGAGCTCAAATCTTGGGACTCTTGACCACTGCATTGAAGTCGATCCACTGTCTTCCGTACGTTCCGAGCTTGGAGTTCAAAATTTTCACTGAATGACGAGTTCCATACAAGAACGGAACTATGATGGGAACACAAGATCATGCCACTGGTATTGAACATTATACAGATACACCATCAGTCAACGGGTATATAGGCTGGTACGCTGTCCCCCCTTCGGACAGGATCACCCCGGGGCCTATGTGTTTATATCAAACGGAACTTTGTCGTCCAATGCAAATGCTTCAGGGAGGTCGTGCAACATCCGCTGTACGCGTTACATCATCGCTATCGTTCCATGAGTGTGTGCTGATGTGAGGTTATTATTATCACTTCCAAGATTGATGTTGTATTACCGACTATCGAACCTGGGACACTTGCCGTGCCACCCCCAAACCTGGGCACAACATACACTCGGTTCGCCCACGCAGACTTGGAAACGGCACCTTCGAACCTTATTATTTGCGATGGCCACTGCATTACATGCAAAAGCGACCTAACAAAGGCCAGGTGCGCTTTGGGAAATGATACACAGCATACCAAAGAGCTCGTGGCAGATAACTCCACACACGTACAATCAACCGAGCGGTATGCGCATCACTACCCTGCGCCAAATCCCAACATGGTCGCTGCAGGGCCTGCGTTCCAGATTGCAGTTCCGCGTGAAATGGAGGCATTATGCGGAATCGTTAATGACGCCAAAGTGGTTGCTGAATCGGCTCCTTCGGTTTGTCTCACGATTATGTATACGACAGACGATGAACTCAATCCACAGGATAACATCACGCGTGGCGGGCCGGACATTTCCAATGAGTCTTCGAACAAGACTGCATCAACTGTAATCACGGCAACAGTGAAACGCTCGGCGCGAAGTTGCAGGTGGATTGTCAGCGGTCATTCCGAGACCTGCAACGCTGGGGTCACATGGGATAGTGTTCCTTCACATTTCCGGCGTTTTCATGCCATCGATAGATTGAGCCGGGATATCCAGATTCGCTGCCTGTGGGAGGGATGCAGCAAAGAGTTGAAGCGGAAATATTTCGTCAGGCATGTTCGCGAACGTCACTTAGGCCTCCGTAGAAAGAAGAAGTGCCGATCGGGGAGTTGAAGAGGCAGGGCTTGTTTCGTTCAGGTCATTACAATGAATTTCAATCTTTTCCACGCCTGTAGGAGTTAAGGAGGTTGGATTGCCGATATCTATCTCTAGAAGATTCCCCAGGAATGCGCCACACGATACCCACGAACCACGTTCTCTGTCACATTCACCACCGCTTGGTCTCCCCCACCATACACCTCCCACACAACATTTACCTTCTCATAATTCGGACCACGCCATCTCTGTGAATCGCTTCATCACCTCCCGTGTTGCGCACTCAACGGCTGATACAGCCCGTCCGTCCGCCGTTCCAAACACCCAATACAGCTCGTCTGCATGACACACCCGACTGTGGTACATGGCCGGATTTCGTCAACGGCGAACTGAGGCCGATGGCAAAGAGGGTATGATAGGTGCTCCCGGGGTTGGTCGTGTTCAATTCGAGCGCGGCGAGGTAAGTCGATGAACACAGGATCGCCCAGTCGGTCAACAGGTGTGCGAGTCGACACTGCACCGGTCATCCTTCCCTCGGCCTGGGCGGTGTCGTAAGGATAAATTGTCGTCTCGTTTAAGAGATTGGTGATCTGGGTTTGATTGAAGTACAGGGGGAGCGTTTGGACGTATTCCGATGTTAGTGCGGTCGAGGACAACGTGTGAGGAAGGAAGTAACAAAAGTCGCATTCGGTGGTCGACCAGATCGTGGGCACGCGGGCGAACATGCCGTCTCAGATGCTGCTCGTGATGTCGTCCAGCACGTAGCCCCATCGACGATGATGTCTCAGGAAATTCCCAGATCGAATGATGCTGGGGCCAACTTTCAGCGGGTGCAGGCTGGACGCATGTGACGTCCACGTTGGAAAGCACGGTGGATGTGTTCGATGCGCAGCCGAGATATTTCGCGCGGGTCAATGACATGTCCAGTGCAAGTTCTGATGAGTAGAATGGGTCCGCTGTGCTGAAATCAGACACCACGATCGCAGCGTCTAGATGTGTCAGGGTTTACAAGCTACGGAATGGAAGACTGACTGGCTGAAAAGGCCGTGAGTATACTTTGGGTTCGTTCAAGAAGGTGTCTTGCCATCGTTCCGCCAGCTGACTCACCGAAGACCGGAACTTTTGTTCGCTATGCATTGGATCAGATACCGAATTCTCAGACAAGTATGAACCCCCACATCTCCACCGAAAGCCTTAATATTATTTTGTATCCAATGCAATGCAACGGAGCAGAGTTGGTGCAGAGGGCAAGCAGACGAGTGGAAGGGTCGAACTTGGCATCGTATGAAGATGTACCGCCTACAGTAACACTGCACATTCAGCGGAGAGATGTTTGAGCACTGGATTAATTGTGTACGGAGAAAAAGACGAGGAGTTGCCTACAATCCAAATGGTGGAACCTGGCGCTAATGAGGTTCCGTGTCTGTCGGAAGTGAGGACAGCCGTCAGATTTTCCAACGTAAAGCCTGTGGTCGTTGGGGGCGGAAGTAGCGTCTCCTGCAGCTGAGCACAGCAGAGGCAGCCTCGGAACAAGTCAGTGGTGTTTCAACAGTTCAGATTAGACGGGTCGAGATCATTGTTCAAGACGATGACCACATCAGTTTCGGATAAGACGGCATAAACAAACGGAGATAATACAAAGAGGTTGTTCAGTATGCTGAGAGAGCTCATGAGGGAGAAGACGCAGGCAACCAATGGGCCCAAAACTTTCTGGTCAAGCTATTGATCCACCTTTTGTACTCCATTCAGAGTGTTGTATCAGACCTACAGCTTTTTGGACATCTAAACGTCCCCTGGGCCCATCTCCGTTCGAGAAGGTGACGTTTCCTGGAGGTAACAGGATGAATTATGCAAGGACCTTGGCTTGAGACTTTGTGCGTAGGGGATCGCACGGATATGGGTAACACCGCGGTGTTCAGGTATTGTGGGTACGGTATGAGGTAGGTGGACCTGCGTGCGCCGTCTTGGTAGGATCGCTCGTGGTTACGTTGGCTCTAAATGCCGACAGTCGAAAAGGAGAAATGTGAAACAATAGAGATTACCAAATGAGATAAATGCTGAGCGCTGAGCATTCAGTGTGGACATGGAATTCTGATTCACGATTGGAGGAGGGGGTCTCGGATGTGCGACTGTCACACGGGTGTAACGTCACTCACTGACTTCCGCCTAATGCCAACTCGACCTTTTGCAACGCCCACATGAAGATATTATTGCTGCGGTGTTTCGTTGGCTCTATGACAATGCGTGCATGCCAGCGAGTGGAACCCCCCAATTGACAACGAACATGACTTTGTACAGAAGATCACTTAGAAGCAGTTCACGAAAACCATTCGAGATCGCACACCTGCCAAGACCCACCCCTATTGTATGACCACTCTTGCTCGGTGATGACACCATTTCAATGGAATGGTGAAGGCTATCTTTATGTAGCATTTGCGTTACTTCGATTTCCATTATAGAGCATGGGTGGCGAAACGCAGTGACTCGATGGCGAGCCAACTTGGTGATTTTCACTCCTCCATGAAACTGGCAACATAGGTTAAACTATAATATGGTCACGAACAATCGACTCTTTGGATAATCCAAGGTGGATTTTGTTGGAATTGTTACTGATTACATACGCATTTGCTGACATAAGCAACTACTTACATTGGACTAGACTTTACCGTAGCTTACTTAGTGACTTACTGAGTATTCTACAGGTACTTACATTCCTTGCTAA
>JBBPMK010000087.1:0-70056 GCA_038090295.1 Boletus semigastroideus
TTTCTCGTCGTCGTTCTCGGTCAGAACCCAATTCATCCATATTTTCTTCAACTGTCTCCGATGAAACTTTTGCTGTTCGTTATTATAATCAGTCACTGGTGCTTCAAGATTTGAGGGATCGGATTGAAGAAGATGCGGAGAAGGAGCTCTGCGAGAAAACTGACCAGCTCAAAGCAGCGAACAAGCAGCATGCTCAAGTCAAGGTAAAATCAAACAGAATGCAACACACGTACGACAAAAAACAAAACGGCACTCAACCGAATGCCACAAATGCAGTGCGGAGAGTAAGCTCAGTGGAATGAGGTCGGGGCCATATGAATGGCCCCTTCCACAGGACGAGCTACAAGCAGCAATCGTTGTGTTTGAACTTGCCTGTCCTTTGGCATTTTGGCGTACTGCCACGTTTCGATTCCTGTCGGGACTTTGTCCCCGACCCCGCGTGGAAAAAGGCCATATCTCCTTTGTCGCTATCCCCCACTAAAACCATATTTCGTGCAGCACAAAAGGTTTCAGATCACTTTAGCATCAGACTCACGACCACCAGAGCCCGAGACAATCCGCATTCCAGCAACAGAAGACCAAATTTGCATTCCAATCCACTTCCTCACATTCTTTGGTTTTGATACCTGGAATGGCATTCCTGTTGCAAATGCTTTCCGGAATGTGGACGTCAAACGATATTGTACGTTCGAGCTCCAAGATGGCTCGTATTCTATTCTTCAACAGTATCTCAATGGCACCCTTCGCACGTCATGTGATGTCTTGACGGACCAAGCCGACTGCCCCAAGGACATCTCAATTCATGAGTTTTTGACGTTTGGCCACTTGCGCGACAGGGGATCTCTCCAATGGTTCAATATCCTTCGAGAGCTTCGCGACCGATCACTGAGCTTCCGACGCCCCGAAGTCCACTTGCTGATAGCTCAGGCAATCACGCAAGTTGGACCCGTCTTAAGTATTATGAAGTTGAAGTGGCACGAAGAACTGTAACAGGATCCTTTTGGTCTGGCGCTTCTGGACGAGCTTGAAACATTTGTTGCGGATGTTGAGGCCAACTGGTTGGAGGGTGTGACGATGAACACTATAACTCTAATAGTCAGTCGACTCATTACCTCTGACCCTGGTGAAGGAGTCTTGGAACGAGCTCTTCGGCTGCTACGCGTTGTGCGTGTAAAAATATTTTCATGGGTTCGAGAGCTTTCAGACAAGGTTACGAGAATGCCCGGGGACGTAGAACTCAGTGGGCCTTTGCGGGACGTCGCCGCCATTTGCCGCAGCACATTTGACATTGACCCCGCTATCAAACAATCCATCAACTCTGCCGAAGATGTCGAGATCTTGCTTTCTTGTGCGATACTGATCCATGATAACATGCCGAGCAGGGTCTCCACGCTCTCCGCGTATTCAAAACTGCTTCTCGACCGTGATCCCCACCTTTCCTTTACTCTAAAGAGCATCCTTTACGATGCCATACCGGCCGATTTGAGGGAGCGTGGGATTCACCTTGCGGTCCGTAGAGTTTGGCCAGGATATCGCCCCAGGTTCGGAGCGGAAGCCCCTTCCGCCCCCAAATTCTCGCTACATCTCATGCAGACGGCATCGACAACAGGCGAATGTTCACAAACTGTTCATTTCAATCTGCTTGATGGGTCGTTATTGGTTGATGGAAAATCACTTGGCAGGCTGCCAAGCATAATCATACAGCACGCGCTATACAATCGCCTCTTTGGCGAGGTAGGTGCACTGATGCTTGACGTGATAGTACAAGCTAACTATTACCAGAGCAAATTCTCGACGTCTTAACCAGTGATCTTCCTGGGATGGATTATGTGACACGTGGCCTGATCTCTGGTCACCAGGTGAGTCTGCTTATACCGCAGCATGTCATCATGAGATTCAACTCGTTGTTCCAGGTATATTTTTCTCTGAGAGACGAGGATCTTGTGATACGGGCGAAACGAGGCAGTGCAGGTGATTCAGAAGTCATGTAGCTCATCCCTCGCGAAAAACTGGAGAAAGATTTTCCGGCCGTCTTGCTCAAAGTTCACATCCATTGGCTCAACAACTCCACGTCCATCATGGAATTTCGCCCCCTTGGGAAACCTTGGGGGAGTTCTACAGACTCGGAAATATGGATTCTTGATTGTACGCCTGGGAGATATTGTACGCGCAAAGGCCGCGAGTATCTCGTCGATGTTCAAAGCCCATCTTGTGCCATGGTGTCAAGTCTTTTGCGGCCACCCGATGCCCCGCACAATCTTCTTGTCACCGCGTCACCAACTGACCCCGACCTCCCGCTATCAACACTAAAACTAGCCGTGGCCCTACCCCGATATGGCCTATCATTTTATGTTGATGAAGATGGCGAACTCCAATCTCAAAATATCTGGGATATGGTCTATGACGAGAATCAGTCGATCGGCACGCTGTTTGGTCTCGTTAACCGATTAATCCTCCGCCCGAAGGGCAGGGACAACATCAACTCTGCCGAGCTCACCTCACGTTGTGTCCTCATCCCTGAGGGCAACATCTCATTTCGAACTGATGGTCACCATGTTCACGTCGAGGTTGATACCCACGGCCTTGCCCTTCAGCGAGGTGACCTACCAGACGTATAGGGTTGACACCGAACTGAATACCTTGACTGGCAATGTCGGCTTGACAAACAAGCTTTACCGTGCCTACCGACATGCCTTGACGAGCAGCGGATGCAACACCGATCCGCTAACAAGCAAATCAGGCACAGAAGAGGCGTTTGGGATACTTCGCTCAGCTTCATGTCTGTCAATCATCAAATTTGTGTCTCGCGACGTGGAACTTCTTCAGCTGATTGCCTCTCCATGCCAAATCCATATACGCCACAAACACTACAGGAATATGCAAGTGACTCAATGGTTGGACCTTCCCGCACGTCGTCGAAACGAACGCGCGATTACGAGATATGCCGCCAGGAGACCCAGGGAGCGAGCAGGAGGCGACGAGATCCGTCGAGAGCGAACCGGGCAGTCAAAAGGGCGCCGGATACGACGGGATATGCCCCAGCAGCGATAGGGACAGGTGCGTAGACGAAACGAGTGCACTACGTCGAGATACCGGGCCAGGTGGTCACACATGCAACCAATTTGAATTAGGAGACGTCGGAGGCGATTGAGACCGTAGAAACGACGGCGACGGCGTCCAGACGGACGGGAGACGATGCCGAAAGGACGGCGCAACGAGCGACGCGCACAGCGACTCGAAACGAGTCGATACGACATCACTAGCTGGAGACACAGCGGGCCAGTATGAGCAGCGCGGATTTGCGATGGCGCACGTACCCAAGTCGCCCCATCCATTCAGCCATCACCACAGACATACTACCACCAACCCGAACCTACCAATATGTCGAGGACGAACCAAAATGAGACGAGTCGGTTACACTCGGGTGAGCAGAACAACTCACCATATCGAGCGGCCACCTCGGGGCCATATCGGACGACTCGAACGCGTTATACACGCACCTTGGACATTGGGGCAACTCTCCACCTTCATTTACCCTGCGCAATGCTGCACACACCGAGGACGACGATCAGCGAGCGCGCACTGAGCCGTGACTTACCTATGTCCGGATCAGGCGTGAAGTACGACAGTACTTCCGATACGTGATGTTGTCGCATAGGTGGGAGGAGAACGAACCACTGTTAGTCTCCTGCAGTTGATCCACATTGTGGTGTACGACCTAGACCGATCCCCGACTCATGACAAGCTGAAAACGTTCTATGAGGTCTCGCGGGATGCTGGGTTCATCTGGGTATGGAGTGATACCTGCTGTATTGATAAATCAGATCACTTTGTGCTCCAAGAGGCTTTAGTGTGGTGTTCAGATGGTACCAGGTTTCCACCATGGTGGGTGTCTTCCTTCGTGGTGTTCGCTCTTCATCACAACTTGGCACCCCCGTGAAGAGCACTTGGAACACACGTGCTTGGACACTTCAGGAGTATATTGCAGCCAAGGTCCTCCACTTTTATATGGAGGACTGGACTCTTTACCTCGACCTGAAGCTGACGAACCACAAAGAATCGCCAGAGGTCATTCCAGAAATGGAGCAAGCTACCGGAGTCCCACGGCAATTGATGGTACTTTGCTCAGGTTTGACCAACATTCGGGAAAAATTGCGTCTTGCTTCGACTCGACAGACGTCACTGGTAGAAGATGTCGCATACTCCTTGCTTGGAAATTTCTCCGCTACTGGGCTTCCAGCAATATACGGCGAAGGGGCTGGTTCGCTGAGGCGTCTATCAGTACATATTCTCACTGGACCTGGAGACGCGAGCATCCTTGCTTGGACTGGCGAGTTCGGGAGCTTCAATAGTTGTCTGCCTACCCACATCACCGTGTTCGACGGGCCAGCAACGTCACACTTCCCACCTCCCCATCCAACCTCAGTGTGGCCCTCACCCCATACGACCATCTCAGCGCGCTCCCTGCACCCTGGTTTGCAGCGAGTCAGATGAAACTTGCATGTATCGCTCTCCAACTCCCACCTTTGTCACGTTCTAGCCATGTTTACCGCACAGATACCCCCACCTTTGGGACGGCAGAAATTACGACAAAGCATGACCTCTCTCGAATGAAGTCTCTGTGCCTCATTCATCCTCTCTCTTGGAACAGGAAGATGGCCACAACGCAGTGTCTGTAGAGGATGGCGTTGCACAAACTGCCTCGCCAATCAAGGAAGATGCAGAATCCTTCGACGAGGAATATGATGATAATTTCTTGTCGGTCCCTTTATCTGGATTTCCGTCACACCCCGCTCCCACAGATTCAGCACCCATGGACAAAGAAACGCGAGCACGCTGGTTCGTTGCGCGCCTCAGGCAGCCGTTTGGTGTGCTGTTGGTTACCCCGACAGCAACGGGTCGACGTGCGATGGATTACATCCGGATCGCCACGAACAGTTTGATCATCGTACGATTTCAGGAGAGCATATCGCTGGTTGATATCTTGAACAATGTGCGAACGCTTAATATTTTGTAATTCGGGTACTTGTAGGCAACTGGGGTGGCCCACGGCGTCGAGCAAACGCCCCACCTGTTCGAAGGATCGGGATTGGCTAATCACCACCCTTGCAACGATGACAGCGATGGAATCATTGTCCACGGAATGCGAATTTGGACTTGAAGGAACGTGTGCAAGATCCTTGCTTGAGCAAATTTAGCGGCCCTACACTGATTGACCCCTCAGTCCATTGCTTACTACAAAACTGGACGGTAATAGAGCATCCCAACTCCCAGAGCATCCCAACTCCCACGCACCAGGTTGATCACAGCATTGACTGGTTAATATTAACCCGTGTCCCATGTGAACGATCACTCTGACTGTGGCAAAGTGGCAGAGGTATCGGAAGCAGACTCGGAGGGGGTAAACCACATGACGACAAGATGTGTAATGAGACTCCCTAATTGACCAATGAGCTCGAGTACGGAATTATCTGCAGGTTCTAATTCCGTCCCGAGGGACTCGAACTTCAAAGTTCCTCCGATCCCCATCGTAAGTACGTAGTAGCACTGAAGCGTACAACCATGAATACTCCAAGCAAGCCCCCATTACTTAAACAACAACATGACATTTCTTGTTCAAGGGACAAGGCAGAACACAGCCTTCGAGATCTTCCAATGAGAAACTGCATGAAGCTAAGCAAGCCCAGTCTTCTCTACTGAATGAAGGTGCATTTCCCTGTAACTCTTCCACTGCATTTGCATGCAGAAGTCGGACAGTTCTGAGTCTTGGAGCCGTTAGGGTTACGAGTGCAGAAACCAGGACCTGGCAATGCAAAGGGAGCTCATTGGGAGCTTTGGAGTGTAGACCAAGGAAGGAGACTGGTGGCAGGACAAGGCGTGGTTTCAAATCGAGCCAGGTGCGAACATAGATAATAAGCTCGTCGAGCACCGAACAACATTCCGCGAGCAAATCGAGCTCATTCTGCAGAGATTCACCAGGGAGAGCAAAGTCAAGAGTGACAGAAGTGAGATTTGCGCACGTTAACTTGACAAAACTCCTCCATGCGTCATCGAAGAACGGTGGAATGCAGTCATAAGTGAGCTGCCGGAGGGCGGGGAGGTGGTTTGCATCTTTGTCTCGCGGAAGATAATCTCGCAGAAAGACCGACATTAGAGTGATGGACTCCAGTTTCGACATGATGGGAATGTCAAGGCGATTTTTTGAAGCTCTGCTGGCGGAGGTAGGAGAACAGATCGGGCACTTGAGTACCCTCAGATTTGGAGATGCGGAAAGTAATATCACCAAATCCTCTCTGAGGAAAAGTCATCAGTCGAAAGTATCATGGACAGCACACGCACGCTTGCCTGCATGGGCGAAGCATCGACTCGGAACAATCGAACGCCTGAAGCGATGCTCCACATGTCTCAGCCAGAGATAGGATAAAAGATGTTGGTAGTTGGCGGAGCCAACAGTCGTTGAATGACGACATGGGCATGGAAAGCGTGACAATCGAAAGATTTGGAAGCTGCCGCGCGATCGCGGTAAGCATACTGTAGTCAGAGGGCTCGCAGTGTTCATCTTCAACGAGAACATCCAAACGCTTTGTCCACCAACCAGGTCGATTCTTGCCTTGGGCTGTCAAGGCGCGTCTGTGCAACGATTCGTAGAGTGAAACCAGGGTATCCAGTCTAGTGATGAGGATACATTGATAGAGAAACTCGGATGCGAGGTCGTTCCAAGCTCTGCAGACGAGAGCCATGCTGCGCTTTGTGTGAAGAGAAGTTTTTAATCTCTGTAATTTGTACTGCTTTACGAGCATGCGGGGGGGTCCCGAAGAAATCAGACCATCACAGTCCAAGAGATCCTCGAGTTCGGCAGCAAGACAAAAGATCCTAAGCCATACTTCTGGAGGGACTCGTGGGGTGATCTGCAGCGGAAAGGAGAAACCTGAAGTCATTACAGGCAACTGGTGTGCAAGACGTCGGGGGTTGGAAGTAGTCTAACCAGCCTTTAAAGGACCGTTTGTTGGGGTGGGTAGGAAGCAATTGAGAAAATCCATGCATGAGGGAGGGGTGTTATATATGGCGAGACGAGCATGGGAGTACTCGCAGTAGAGGGGAAAAACCGGAGGCGGGGGCTGTTATTTACGCATGCGCGACGCTGATAAGCTGTTAGCTCGATCTCCGGGGGGTCTTTCCGGAGTCTAATTGGACACAGCAACTTGAAGCAAGTACCTGAGACGATACAAGTATCAAATAGACTAGGACTGAAACAGTGATAAGATTAACCAAGGTGTCGGCGTCCGTCGAGGGTGGGAAGACTTGAGCTCAACCGTGGGATTTAGAGCTTTAGGTACTTACAACGCTTTTCTTAGACTTGACAACTTGCATGCCAAATGGCAAGCTCGAACCCTCATGCAATCAAGTTACTCATCCTCGGAATTATATTCCACGTCGTATTTATCGCGTCCGTGTTCGACTGCTACTTCAGGAGCCCTGTCGTTCATGGCATGACACCCCATGGCTCGAGCACACCAGAGTCCAAGCGCCTAGTGCTCATTGTAGGCAAGGCGGATCACACCACGCGTTGCGTCGCTCTAACACGCTGTGAATAGGTGATGGTCTTCGAGCCGACCTCTTGTTCACACCAAACGCATTTCCGTCGTTTGATGCTGCTGCCACAGAGGTAGTCGCCCCATACCTCAGATCCATCGCAGAGAAACGCGGCGCATTTGGAGTATCTCATACCAGGGTTCCGACTGAGAGTCGGCCAGGACACGTCGCTATCATAGGTTCGTCTCCACAGATGCCTACCCCTTCTATATTTACATTGGGATTCGTAGGGGGGATGTATGAAGATGTCTCAGCAGTTACAAAGGTCAGACATGAGCGTGATTTCAGATACCGTCAATGACCTCATGGCGCGGCGCCAACTACAGGGCTGGAAAACCAATCCGGTAAGGAGATTACAAAAAGTAGTGCTGCATTGACTATACCCCAACCAAGGTAGATTTTGATTCGGTATTCAATCGATCAAGTCACACCTTTTCGTTCGGGTCCCCCGACATCCTGCCGATGTTCGCTAAGGGCGCTATTCCTGGAAAAGTACGTTCATGGTGCTATGATGAGGAAGCAGAAGACTTTACAAAAGGTTCGCCAACTCCGACTTGCTGTCCACACTCCTAAATAGACGTGCAGACGCGACTGCTCTCGACACCTGGGTACTGGACCAACTCCAAGTGCTATTTCAAAATGCATCACAAGATGCCGTGCTTAATTTAAACCTACGCCAAGATAAAGTTATATTCTTTCTACATCTGTTAGGATTGGACACTACTGGACACTCCTACCGTCCCCATTCCAAGGTGAGCCTACGTTAGTTGATTACATACACTCTACTCAAATACGTCGACAGGAGTATATGAACAACATCCGAGTAGTGGACAACATTGTCCGAGAGACAGAGAAACTCTTCTCGGACTTCTACGGAGATGAGGAGACAGCTTTTATATTCACCGCAGATCATGGTATGTCGAAGATTGGTAATCATGGTGACGGTGGTGAGGTTCTATCCCCCTCTAGTAAGCTCAGTCTTCACCCCCTTCCTCAGATCCGGATAACACTCGAACGCCACTTATTGCGTGGGGCAAAGGCATTCGAGGTCCTCTACCTGACTCCTCACCTTCTTCGCATGATGACTTCTCGCAGCCTTGGAAGCTGGAACATATCCTCCGCCGAGACATCTCTCAAGCAGACATAGCTCCCCTCATTGCGTCACTCATCGGCATAGATTGGCCAGTGAACTCGGTTGGTGTTCTACCCGATATAGATCACACCCGACCTGGGTTTCTCGATCCTCATGGGGGCGAGGAGGCTCTTGCTCACATGGCACTGGTCAATACTCGAGTCTTATTAGAGCATTATCATATAAAACATGGTAAATTATCGTCTGAAGTCAAATACAGATTCTCATCTTTTCAAGAGCTCAAGCAGGCACGCGTTATGTTCTATAAGCCATTTGGTCCTCTTGAAGGTGTCGATGATTCCAGAGTGCCACCGCGTGTTCGGAAACTTGCATCCATTGAACGGTCACTGAAAAAAGCAGAATGGAACGACGCCCGTTTGCAGTCTGTGCAGTTGATCGACTCTTGTTTGGAAGGTCTGCGCTACCTGGAAACGTTAGCTCAGCTTACCTTGTCCATTTCATTCTGGTCTGACGAGATCTTCAGCTACGATCGTTTTTTGATTCGCTCGATTGTTATCACTGCCTATGTTGGATGGGCTGCGTATGCTTCCATCTCACTCCTCCCTCCTTTTGATAGCCCAGCGGTATCGGTTGCCGGCGAAGTGTCTGTCGATGCGCTCGCTCTTTTGACGTTCCTTGGTTTTGCGATAGCTTTCTGGATACAGAATGCACCATGGACATTCTATGTTTATGTCGCGTTTCCGTGCTATTTCTGGAGGGTGTTTTACCTGCGAGGGCTACCCGCCCTGCTCAGAGTCATATCTCAATCCTCTGTCTCCTCCCGTCAGCTTTGCGTCTACGGATTCCTCGTGGTCATCTCACTCCAAAGCATGGTGGTATGTGCGTTTCTTCATCCCAGGGCCAAGGTCCCAGATCACATTTATAGGTTGCATACACTTACCGTTTTATATGGAGTGTCGGTTTTGTCACCATTGGAGTGTTGTGGCCATATTGTGCCTGGCCATCCTCGACACTCTCGCAGAATTGGAAGCTTGCCCTACGATGGACTCTTAGTTGCTTGGTCACATCCATTTTTCCTCTCCTCCCGGTTGACAAGGATGAAAGTCTCATAACCATGTATGTCTTGAGAAAACAAATCTCCGCGGTGCTAATGGATTTGTAGCCTGTTTGGCGGAATAGTGATGCTCTTCATAGGCGTTACGCAAACGGGGCCATCCAGCCCAGGTCAAGGCTTCAATACCAGACAATTCTCTTTATTTTTCCAAGTAGGCGGTGAATTGCTCTTGTTATCCTCGCTGAAAACTCCGTAAGGTCGCCCTCCTGGTGGCTATCACGGCGGTCACCGCGAGCTCTGTTGTCAGCTTGCAAGCCAGAAATGGCTTGCCGACGCTCAACCAAATTGCTGCATGGTTAATTCTCGGTCTGTGATTTGTATTGTTTGTGGCCTCTGTCTGATACCTTCACTTGGCTTGGTCAGTGATATCAACACTATACCCATTCATATCTCAGGTGCATCACTCCTCCGCGAGATCAAAAATCATGACATTTTTCCGGGCATTTTCTGCCTGTTTCATTGTGTTGTCGATATCCATTGAGGGCCTTTTTTACTCGGCTTTTACGTACAATTTACTTCTGTGGATAGATGTCGAAACAGCTGTTCGGAAGACTTTGGGCGTCAACGGATCCACGCTGAAAGCCCGGTCGGATGATTATCATTTCCAGGCAGACGATGTACGGATAGCTTTGTTTTTCTTATTTTTCGGACAGGTTGCCTTCTTTGGGACTGGAAAGTATGTTGCACGTTTTTGTCCGTCTCTCATGTTGACTCGCATCGTTTTTTCAGTGTTGCATCTATATCGTAAGTTATATGGGAAGATTTCCCTATTAATATGGGGTGGCCTAATGGTGCATCTAGTTCCTTTTATCTAGAGCCTGTGTACCGTCTTGTTCCGGTATTCAACCCCTTCTTGATGGCAGCCTTACTGGTTCGTATCCTTAATTTGGACACGCACAGAGACTGACCTACTGCAGATATTCAAAATTATCGCGCCATATGTGATTCTATCAGCAGCGTTTGCGACGCTCAATGCCCGACTTGGCCTGCCTCCATTCTCCCTGTTCCTGGTAGCATTAACCCTCACTGATGGTGAGAACCATGCGGAGCTTTCCGTGACTATCCATTTCTGATTTTTCCAATAGGAATGACCATGTCATTCTTTTTGAACGTGACTGACACCGGTATGTCATGTCAGCCCCACTCCCGTTCGTCGGCTGATGCGCTAGATAAAAGGTTCTTGGTTGGAAATAGGGCAATCCATTAGCTTTTTCTGCATCACTTCTCTTTTGTTGGTGTGGTCGGCTGGCATCTGTGCGGGTGGCGACTATCTTATGGGAGACACTTTGATCCCCGTTGACATACGTGGAAAGAAGGTAATTTAGACCCACGATCGTCGGTAACCTGGATCATATCAGGGAAGCGGGCGGGACATACGCAGAGCTGTTGGGTTATACTTTTCTTTTTTGGCCGAGAGTTGATCCAAAGGGGTACCCCGATAATCTGCTCCCTGGATGGACGTGGCTAAAAACCTTCCGTGTGCCCGCCATCGCCCAAAATGATATCATTTTTACACACAAGTGAATTGCTGAACAGGTTGACGGTCGGAATGACTCAATAAAAGGCTATAGACTCGGAAACAAAAAACGGCTCATATAATATATCGTGGCAAAGGTGGAATCAATAAGTAGACACCAACGCTTTGGCGAGCACTGCAACATCGGCAAAGAATTAGGCATCGCCGCCGGAGAACAAAGGAGACGTACCAGCCGCGTGACTGATCTCTGAGCGATCTGTCGCTTGAACTTCAAAGGCGATGCCATCCAACCTTTTCTTGAAAGCATCGTGTGAAGATGCAAGCAACATCTTGTCTTTGATTTTCGCTTCGTCCGGAGACCTATGAGGTGGCCTCGCGTCAGCGGTGCCACCGACGTAGTGCCAGCAAGGCCGGCGGCCCTCGGATGCTCAGCTCCCCCTTGAATGAGAGAGGGCACGCACCACGAAACGAGGCAGAGTTTGTTCCGCCGAGCGCCATCCTTTTCGAGTTCGAAATCATACGCCACCCAGCGACACTGGTCTTTTGGCAAGGCGTCTACGAAGGCGTCGTAATCGGACGCATCCGAGGTCTTCTCGACCACGATCTCGGACAGGTCATCGCTGAGGGTGAAGAGGATGTACTTGAATTTTCTGTCTAGCTTGAGCTGTTGAAACGTCGTGATGCATGTGTCTGCGACTTGAATGCCGGATGCCTGGAAATTCTCGTTTAGCGGGGGAGATCTCAACTACTGGAGATAGACTATCATCACCATGGTGAGCTCGACCCTGTCGTTTGTGTGATAGTACAATGTTTTAGGGGCAAGTTCATCCCGTCTGCTTATAAACGTGGCGGCGAACAGCTTTCGCTGGTGACGGCCGCTGCGCCGCAAGTTACACAGGCAGCTACATCATGCTGCGGTCTGCGCACTTGCTGGGTCGATGGCGAGCACACTGGAGATGGCGTGGATGTTATAATTACAGGACTGGTACAGCAATCAAGCTTCAAGTTGTGTTCACAAACACTGCAGAGGTAATGATGCTTTCCTACTCCCCGTTACCGACGTCTGATTTCTTCCATTTTATGTGCCACTTCATTAGCTGTTTGACGTGCGTGAAACAGTCCAACACCCTCGGCAGGCGGTTCCCAACCATCTGGTATACGCTCTTCGCCGTACCATTGTTCGAGCGTCGACAGCGGTATCTGGCCATTCTCCTCCTTGAGAAGCAACCAGGATAGTGCGGCTTCGCCCTTGCCAATCTCTGAATGGATGTGGTCCAACGGCGATGTCAGCGACGCTTCTCTGTTCACCCGCAACCGTGCAAACCCATCGAGGTTCAACCCCTGCTTCTCGTTGGCGTGCGATAAAAAGCTACGAAGGAGTTCTGGGTTGACTGGGATGGGGGCTTCAGCGTGGCCAGTGATGGTATCCCCGTGAACGAGGGATGCGTCATGCTCAATTCTGTTGTGCAGCGCGAGCTTGTCGAGGTCGAGGCGCAAGGCGTGTCCACAGAGTAAAACGCCAACAAGCGCTAGGAGGGCTGCGAGAGGAAACGACAAGTTGTAGACTGAACGGACAGCTAGTACGAGTTGCCAGAAGCCGATGTTTTTGCCGTCGTGGGGACTGCAGGACCTTAGCTGTGTTCGAACGGAATGGCACATGAGGGACCTACAGGTAGCCGTGATTTGCCAGCGCATTGAGGGCGGGACAAGGAGAACGTTTGTCACCCCGTGCAGCGGGCACGAACGGAAGACGGCTAGCGGTCGACATTGAAGTGGACGAGGAGAATCCCCTGAGTGGCCTGGTCTCTTTGGAACATGTGGCTGTGCACCCTCTGTCACACGACTTACCCTCGGCCTCATGAGCTTTACTTATTGGCTGGGTATCGAATTGGTCTAATTTGTAGTAAGTTCCACGTCCAGGTACTCATAACGGTCAACGTTTCATATGTATGGTGGACCCAAAGCTGCATTGACACATCAGTGGCGGCTCCTGTGCGAAGAATCAAACATACCCTTCCTAAAGACACCGAGCGTGAACTCGACAACTAAAAGTAGGACGCCACCACCAGGAGCAAGTCGAAGCACCTTTGGCACAAAGCCCTTGTAAAGGGCTGCTGGTCCTTCTTCACGCATTATCGTAAGCAATCTGCCCACAGCAGTCAATTCTATTTGTCAGAGCGGTAAAGAAGGTGAACATACGCAGGGTATGTCCAATTGTATTTGGGGACTGTCCCTGGAACCTTGGCGGCTCCCTGGATGCGAGACTTGACAACCTAGCAAACAGAGGTCAGCTTCCTGCCCGGTTGACCACGTTCTCCCAAACGTACATCAAACGGGGTATTGATGGCTGTGCCAACGAAACCGCCCACAGATCCAGATACGAAATTGTTGAGAAGTTGGCCTTGTGAGGTCTGCATCGCAGTTACATAAGGTGTTCAGAGCCCTTGAAGAAAATGCACTCACCTCTGCCTTTGGCATCAGACTGCGCACTTGGTGGATACATCCAAAGTATCCTCCATTCCACCAAAAGTGTCTGCCAAGAGAAATATCAACAATTGCACATTACGTAGGCAGATCTCCTACCTCCAGAACGTTGCCTCCATTCCAGCGTAAAGCCCGAGAACTCCTTCTTTTCTTACAATCTGCTTGACCACATCCATCGGGCCAGCGAAAGTGCTTGTTTTATCTTGCAATCTGCGACGACCTGTCAGTATAGGAGAAGTTGTGCAGAACAGCAGTTTACTTGATCTTAACAAGTTCAAAAGGCACAACGACGAAAGACTCAGTAGCACCGGCGCTGCAGCCAGTAAGAATAGAGAGTTGTTGTGTCATTTTACTTTCACCAGACAGCCGCAGATATCTTTTCCCCCAGAAATCATTGGCGGCACTAAGCAATATTCGGTGACGTCAATGTGCCCTAATACAAAAAGAAAACACTTACAACTTGACCGCACGCTTCGGTGCCTCAAGAAGCAAAGGCGGAACCAAGCCTACCGTGATCATCAGATTCTAGACCTTGACTCATAGCATCACTCTATCGTACCTCTATACAACCTGCCAACTCTGAACTTGTTCTTTTAGCCCTGGCTAAGGTAGCTGGCTCTATTTAAAGCTTACCCTTCCTCGCGGACGATAGAGCTAAGAGTGCCAACCATGCCATGCTTGGCTTTGCCAGTCTCTAGTTGCATGCGCGTCTTGACCTGCAATCCGCGTTGAAAAAATTAATACCAAGGAGAAAGAAACTAGGACGTACGACATCTGGTGGAGGTGCACAGAGCGTATTAGGCAGAAAACAATATTCGGACGGCACTCACCCAGCGGATAAAAAGTGAGGATTTCGGATACACCAGCAATGGCGCCAGCGACGAAGTTGGCGATGAATGGCAGGGCTACAAATTTAATTATAGTAAGAGGTTCCCAGTCGTATTGTCGGAGAACTATTCTCACGTTTGGGTTGCTCGGTAGGCATTTGTAAACTGTACCTTTGGAAGGACGGAAGGTTTGATCGTTGGGTGATTGAATGTGGTGCGACGGAAGCTTGGTCGGCTGCCATCTCCGAAGTGACTTTTTGTCGTGTGACATTACACGTGACGTCCAGTCACTCGCGAGGTGATCGAGCAGGCTCAGTACCTTGGCATGGTCTACATCGCATCCTGGCAGGAATACCAAGAAGCTGCAGAAAATCTCTATGTCAAGTCTCCTGGAAAGGTAAATTCCATCTCAATAACGCATTGCTCGACCTTATCGCGTCACCCAGACACGGTATTGTGTAAAATGGAAATCGTCGGAGGGTAAACTCGTTCTCAAGATTACCGATGATACAACGGTAGGCAGCCTTGGTCATGCGATCGTTCGGATACTATGAAGGATTCCGTTTCACTTTTCACATCCAGTGCATCAAGTTCAAAACCTATTCATCAATATTTCTCAATCGATTCGAGACCCTCAATCTTTCCCTGATGCAAAAAATGCAGAACAGGCGTCCAGATCCGTCTCCTTCGACTGCGCCGCCGCACGCGTTGGCCGTCGGAGATTTGAGACTTCCACGGGCAGCATCTCCGGTGCCTGGTACGCAGTCCGGCACGGTCGCAGGGGGAGTGAAGAAGAAGAAGCCGAAGAAAAAGAAGTAGTCGAGACCACTTCGCTTCCACTGATCCATCGACATGCCTTGTGAGTCCGACCACTGGGGCGAAGCCGGTGACTGATACACGTAAACAGAGAGCCATGTTTCAAATCCAATGCCGCTTGGTTATTTACGATGGACTCGTGTGGACGAGTCATATGGGGGATGCAGTCCATCGTGCGGATCGCATAATATTAATACGTTGTGGGCAAGTTTATTGTCCTTGGATGTCAAGAGCTGTGCGGAATCTATAGCTTGTGTCGCAATAAATGACTTGTCAATAATCAGACATTTTTGATAGGCAAGTATGGGGTATTATCAGGTGGTGTCCGGGGTCTCCGTTTGCCATGACACCTAGCTGAGGTCCGAAGGGAGAAGGAACTGTATCCGACGATCCCGTTCACGTCTCACCACGCAATACTGATCCAAAAGCTCACCTGAGGCGAATCGATCCGACCTTGAGCTCAATATTCGTGTACGTGCGACGTCCCCTTCCCCAAATTCCCACCATACATTCAATAATGTCAAGCAGACTTGGCACAATAATTCACCCTATCCCGACAGCACCCCACCAGTCACATCCTTCGGTGGTATTCAGACTCGTCGTGTGGTTCAGTAGGTTGCTCTTGGCGAAGTGAAAGGCCCAAGTACTCCAGATTGGGTCACTCTTGTTCTTCAAGTTCCATCAAAGGATATGATCCTGCGCCGATTCACTACTTCCGTCGACGGCACTATTCCAATTTCGGCGCTGCTCTACGACGATGAAGAGCTTCTTGCATCTCAAGACGGTGTCGGAATCTACGATGGGTACGTCCTGTTTCTTCACCTCCCGTGGTTTCTACGGACACATACAATTGATCGTGCGATTATTTTATTTTGTCAACCGCACTAAATCTCCAGCCTTCAGAAATCCGTCAATCATCAGTCTGGTGCAGTACACGTGTCTTCGCATCGCCTGTTCTTCGTCAACTCGCATCAACCAATTTTGCACTCGTTCAGTCTGGATCTCGTACACATTATACAGACTGATTACTACGCGGGATTATTCATGTCCTCGCCGAAAGTCACGCTGTACCTCGATCCCACGTTTGTCCTCCCGTCTGGTAGTCAGGACGGCGCCAATGACAGCTTGGAGAGCTGGGTTTGCGAGGTTTGTAACCACCGCAACCCTCCAGGGCTCAGTCCATCCGCCGCGCGAATATGTGCCCTCTGTGGCGTACCCAGAGTCGCGCTATCAAGTTCCCCCCTGCACAGCGCACTCACCTTGTCACAACCTGGATCGAATGTACCTTTCCCTGTTGCCTTGTCAACGCTGTCTAAATCGTCCACCCCTCCACCACCGACTAGCGAGCCTCCACCGGTTGCATGTACCGCATGTACATTTCTGAACCATCCCTCCCTTCGGAACTGCGAGATCTGCTCAACACCTTTGCCCCTCCCTCCAGGATTTCCCGGAATTAACAGCAAGTCCGCGCCATCGTCTCGACCTGTATCTCCACTCGCTGATGAGAATTCCTCGGATCCTGCCAATCCCCTCATTAAACTGAGTTTCCGCAAAGGTGGTGACAAGGCGTTCTATACACTTCTCAGACGTGCTCTGAAGACCAGGTCATGGGAGGTTAGTCTGACGAAGTGCTCCAAGAGATCTGTAACTAAAATCCTATCCAGGGTAGGCAGATTGGTAAAGGATCAAGAAGCGGTGCTTCGAGTGCCGGGGTCGTCTCTCCTGAAGAAGGTTTGACGCGTGGACCTCTGCGACGATTAGGCATCGGTAAATTAAATTCCATCTTGGCTGCAGGGGATGTGTTGAAGGAAGTTGTTAGATGGCATCATACGCAGCGTCGAGACATCAACGCAGAACACTGAGACAGAATTGTCCGATGCCTTTAAAGATCTTGAGGCTTTGATGGTAAAGGCTCAGGACCTTGTCCATCTCGCCGCCGAGTTGAACGAGAGGCTTGCCGCGCCCAACCCAGGATTTACAGTGCCTAACACAGCCTCTCCACCTGCGTTGCCTTTCGGCGTATCGGGCTCAACGACCTTGTCGTCATCGTCGTTATTCGCGACGACGTCGCTTGTGCCATCCTCCGAACCAGAGGAAGCGAAGTTCATACGGTCATCTTTAGCTCAACTCGGCTTACAGTTACCCAATGCACCGGTAACAGCGGACATGATACAGGACGAGAGGACGTGGATGGAGGAATTGGCACGTGAACTTGGGAGAGTGCTTCAGGGCTCATGGGATGAAGGACCTGAGAAGACAGGAGGTATCATGAAGGAGCGAGGAATAATCGGCCTGGACGAGGTTTGGGGTGGCTGGAACCGTGCCAGAGGCGTCGGTGAGTTTGACGTGGGAATATGAAATAATGTTGAAGGTGATCGTGTTACTGGTAGCGCTTATTCCACCGTCGACATTCTTACAGGCAGTGCAACTTCTGCCCTTACACACCGAACCACCGATCCGGTGCAGACTATTCAAATCAGGGCTGCGGGTGCTCCACACGCCTGCATACACCCATGCAGCGTTTTCGGCACGACTTTCGAGCTACTTGGCTATCTTTGGAGGACAAACAACGAACGAGATAGCTCGAGAAGAGAATATTACGATTTCACTTTCTACTGAAATGATTTTGGCGGTGGAAGCTGATGGAGTGATATGCAGAGATGACGAACTATCGGCGATCAGAGGGGGCGGGAGTGGGAGTGGATCGGAGCTAAGGTGGACCCTTAACAGATTTGCACATTATCACTGGGATGGCGTTGTAGAGTAGAGAAATTACTAAATTACTTAAAATACCCGTACTCCATGAATTCGGGGCTGTGTGCGTGGCACCATTTAGCTTGACACGTTTTCGACGTCGACAGGGCGGCGGCCGATTCACCCTGCGGTCCAGAGGCCTCTTGATCAGTGGCGATCTTGCCACGATAGTTTTCCAAAAGCGGACTAGCGGTACTTGTTATATGATGGCGGCTGTAGCGAGAACAACAACTAGACTGTCGATGGCACCACGGAGCCACGGCCGTCCTGGGCTCCCATGACGATGAAATTTTGAAGGGGGGGTTACACCAGGCGACACGCGGACACTGGGGGGATACATTTCTGCGCGGATTGCGGGCGCAGTGGCACCGGAGGTCTGACTGACAGGCGTGTGGTAGAGCAGGTAGGGCCGTTCCTCAATAGAAGGGATGACAAGATTTGACGGTCGGTAAAACCAAGTGCCCATTCATCGAGTGGTTACCCTGGATGTGGATGAAGTGGTTGCTATTGGCCACGTGCTCTCAGCTGCCTCCCTGAGGTAAGGGGACATCTTGGCGGGCCGAGCCGTGCCGACTAGCACGGGAATCCGACGGTCGCACTCATCAGCGCATCGCCAGCGCTTCATCCATGTGTGCCACGAGGTCTCACTGTGACGGGTCCCTGGAAATGCAGCTCCCCATCCACGAGCAGATGCCTGCTCGATAGATCGGTAATTCCTCTTCCAGGTGGTAGTTGTCATCTGGGCCGACGTCTGATAGCACTCGCTTCGCTCCATTTCTTGGCCCCGTCAACCAAAACCTTGTCCAGCGTGGCACACCCCGCCTCCCCACCGGGCCACTCAACCAACTTGTCTGAATCGACTCTTTCGGACCATAATCGCGTGTGTACCATGGATCTTTTGACATATATTCCTCAATTCAGGTTACCTTCGCGGGAAAAATACGTGCATCATCGGCACCGGAGAAAGCCACGAGCGCCGACACCTCACAAGCATGGCAGGCATGGCAATATGTATGTATGTGATTATTGATTCCGTGCACAGCACGGCTATCAACAAGCGCAGGTCAAGATCTCTTTCTCATCTTCCCGCATTTGCTTGTCCTTCTTTGGTGAGCCAAGAATGGGTTATCGCGGAGTGGAATCCAAAATAACGAACCTTTATAGGTGGACCACTATCACGCAGGTTAACCTGTACCAAATTCTCCCCGAAGCACCACCCTTCCAGGAGTCTCCGCCTCCAGTCCCTCTTTCGCTCGTTCGCTATGGGCCTCGCTACCAAGGAACTCTCAAGGTCACTCACCGCCAAGGAGCAGGACAACATTACTCACCTGGACAGGCTCAAATACTTCCTCGCCACTGCCCCATCCCGGTCCTCGGCAGGCTCGTCACGCTCCGCAGATGCCTCATTGGAAGACCCTGGATCCGTCTCTCATGCTTCTTCGCACCCTTCCATGAACCGTTTTCTCCTCCCGTCGTCAGAATACGTCTCATGCATCTTGTGGTCGGGCATCTTTCATATCACCGGCACCGACATTGTGCGCGCTTTGGTCTTCCGATTCGAGGCCTTTGGACGACCTGTCAGGAATATGAAAAAGTTTGAAGAGGGTATTTTCAGCGACCTTCGCAACCTCAAGCCCGGTGTAGACGCTACTCTGGAAGAGCCCAAGGTATGTGTTATTCGCCACGGGGTCTTGGGATTCAGTGACTCATGCCCGCTCAGTCGCCGTTCTTGGATCTTCTGTTCAAGTACCAATGTATCCGTACGCAAAAAAAGCAAAAGGTGTTCTACTGGTGAGTGCAATGACTCGTGCTCTCCCGATCTCATACCATATCATGGACAAAGGTATTCTGTCCCTCATGATCGCCTCTTCCTCGATGCTCTCGAGCGCGACCTCAAACGAGAGAAGATGGGCCTCGAGCCTACGACCGTCGTCGTGGGCGAACCAGCGTTGTCATTCACGTACGAACCTCAGCGCAGCCTTTACGAACAATTCGGGAAAATGTTGGGTGGCCGAGACGCAGAGAGTGATTCTAGCTCGCATTTGGCGCGCGACGTAGCAGTCTCACCACATCTCGACGATGGGAATAGCCACCTGTCCACCGCCATCCCTGCCAGCAGTCAGCATAACATGATCCGTATCGAGGGCACAGGTTCCGGTCAACTCTCGTCGGGGGTCCAGCGATCCCACCTGCCGTTTATGCCATTCACACTGTTCGAAGGTTCACCAACATACAAGCAACGCCGTAAGAAGCCGGCGAACAAATTTCATCCGGGTAGCCTTTCGGGGATCAACCGCAGCAGTCCAGATGGAAGCCACCACTCTCACAATGAGTCCACCAATGTCGGCAGTGGTTACGGAGCCAGTGACCGGTCGTCCTCGGCGGCTGACATGTTCATTGCGCAAGCCAGGGGCGACGTAAAAGTTATCCCTGGCGCGCCACCAATAGACATACATCCCCCTCAACTTGCCCCTGCCTTATCCAATGTGTCCGTTGACGGTGGCGTATACCCGTCATACGAACATCCTGCCAACGACGCTGGACAGCGACTCTCGCATTCTTACCTTTGTTCTGATCCTGAAAATGCGACTCTCCCGTCCTACTCGCATGGCACGAACGCGTCGACTGGCAGCACAATTACGTCCAAGGCGTTCGTTTGCCCCCTCTTCTGCTGTGGCCGGCTATTCAAGCGTATGGAACATTTGAAGCGACATGTGCGCACCCACACAATGGAGCGTCCCTATCAATGTGATCGATGCATGAAGCGGTTTTCGAGGTCCGACAATCTCAATCAACACCTTCGCATCCATTTCCGCACTGACGGGGATGACACAAGCTCCGGGGACTTCGGCGCTTCTGATCTCGACAATGATAGTCAGGGATTAGACGAAAGTGACTTCTCGTCGATGGCGTTCTCCAATGGGATGCCAAATATGGAGGTATGCGAAGTGGAGGTTGCAGGTCACCTGCAGGAGATTCAAGGAGACGAAGAAGGCCTGGTTGCTGCTGCGCCTGGCGCGTTACCTTCGAACTGGAGTGCCGCTACTTCGAATCCCGCTCTGAACCCATATTATTCTCATAGCGTTTCTTCATCTGTCAACCTCCCTAGTCCAGATGGCGATCTACCTCATCTTGGTTTCCTACCCCCCGTGGACTCGTCGAACATGACCTGGGCCAACCTCTCTCATGCTCCTAACTCTGTGTCCTCACTTTCCGCTCCACCTTGTCGACCAGAGTTTGACCAGGCATCTCTCCATCGTCCTGTGACGGCCCGTGAATTGGCTGGTCCTGTGAGACGTCATAGGAGTATGACGCCTTCCATACTGAGAGGCTTTGACCGAGGTCAGTCCCCACCCAGTCGTGGGTACCACCCATATCTACCCGTCTCTGCCACCCAATCCCGTGCAAGTTCGAGCGGTACCTCCAGTCCTTCGAGCCTCGCGTGTTCACCGGACATCCCTTCCTTGTCGCCCGTTTCCATTGGCGAGAATTCGATTAACACGCAGGCGCATTGTATCCCTAGCGGTTCTCAGATGTCCGTCGGTTACGATGGGGTTTCTTCTGGCAGAATGTCTTATTATGACAGTCCGCTGGAGACAAATCATTCGTATGGGGCCAGTTACTTTGAGTCGAATCCTTTGTTCACTAACGCATAGACAATAATCGCTCATGTGTTTCAATAATGTACACGCTACTATAATGTTTCGGGACATGCACTTGACCGCTCTGTATCGTTGCGATATATTTATCTAACTGTCTTCTCTAGTATACCCCCTGTCGTTTGCCCTACACCTTGTATTGCGGTCTGACTGTCCTCTATCCTCTATATGATTACATAGAAATAAAATTCATGCTGATTGATGAAACCAAACCACATTAAACGAGAACTTGCTATCATCCCCACAATGTACGTATTTCCACTTGGCGATCCATCCTTGGGAATTGCACCCGACGCATTCTGCTAGGCGTTCTCTTTAATACATAATGGCGATAAGTTCGGTGATATCCAACCCTAGAATTGATTGCACCCGTACTTATGTTTTCGAAAATAAATTTCTTCTAGCCGTTGCTTCATAGGTGATAGGCTGAACGATTTCGAATCAACCCTGGCATCAAATTTGCACTACGGTGCTGTTCCCATGACGGTCCACTAATTATAATATACTGGCAGCACATTGTGCGCATGGGTGAGGACGATCACGATCGAGAGATCGTCTACTGTTTTACGTCCTTAAACCCATATAGGAAGGCAAAATGTTAAGGAGAATTGAATTGGGCTTTGGGTTGGAGCTGTCCGTCGAGTTGGTCATGGCGACAAGAAATCTCTGAGCAAGACGATCGTTGACGACGACTCGAGCCTCCACCTCCCTCCCGACGAAGTATGGGCGGGGGATACTCATGTAATTCACGCTCATCCATCAATGTGCCTAACATCCACGATCCCACACTGATTAGATACGTGGTTGAATTTCCGAGGGTATCGGAGAGGAATGGTAATTATGCACTCCGCCGATAGCCGAATGCCATCATGGAGTTGCGGAGTGGTCTTTCGTAATTGAGCAGGCTGGCCTGTCATTGACGCGTGAGCAATTTAAGCGATCCTAAATGGCAGCTTACAGCATGCCGTCTTGATGGCGTAGTCTATCCGGAGGAAGGATGAACACGGGCGCCTTCCTCGGATAAACGTGCGGTTGGTTTAGGCTGGATAGGACCCTGCCATGTCAATGCACAGTCTAAGAGTTAGTAGTTCCGACGGCAGCATTTGTCAAGGAAGGCGGCCGTGTACGTTGCACGATGATCTGTTATTCCGACTCGGAGTATAGACATGAGATCCGGATCTACTTCGCATCCTACCGAATATCAGCATAGGATGTACCGGGCTGTCCCGACGGCATCGCACACCCCATCAGGCATACCAGGGCCAGTAGACTTGCGGCGAGGGGCAGAACGTCCCTAACAACTCGTCATCACGAACCTTGGTCCATACCTGAACAGGGCTTTCTGGTAGGTAATGACCCTGATGTGTTTCCCTTTTTGTGGACTGAACTACAAGACCTACTTGTTTAGGATACCGATCATCGGACAGGACGACACATCACCGCTTTGTCCAACAAACTCGGCTTGAACCTTTAGGCCATGCGGTTGTCGCGTGCACAGTGTCGAGCAGTGAGAATGAAATATCAGATGCGGCCTATCACTTACATTACGGAGAACGATGGATCGAATCTAGACTTATTCCTGCTACGGTAACGCAGTGGGTTGCTTCGGCCGTTTTTCGTTTTGGCGGCCGAACAGGTTTCCATGGATACTATTTGTAATCATTTGCACACTCACCCGCCCCCGTGTCCCTCTATGACTCCTAGCTAAATGATCTCATCATCTGTTGACGAGCAAGTCGATTTTCCTGCCGTTTTGCGGGAGGCCCGTGTGGCCGACAAGGACTCAGGCTGTCCTTCGTGAGGTTTTGCGGTACGTTTCGAATCAACGCTGCGTCGACGCCCTTACGGTTCTAGCATGTTTGTTCTGCACCCTCGACAATGTTGGTGGCAGCCTCGCTGGAGATCTCGCCCCAATCACTTTTGAAAATGCACTCAGGCGACGTATTCCCGTCGTTAAACGAGCAGTTCGATGTCCCGTTGGGCAGGAGGTGCGTTGCAAGGAGACGCGTCTACAGGACGCGCCAACGAAGGACTATGCGAGTCCTTCGTGAGGCGTTGTGGCACGTCTCGAATCAACGACGTGTTGTTGTTTTGGTGATGCTCTTGCGGGTGACAATGCAGTGCCGTGTTTTGCGTGGATGACGGCGACGACGTGGGCACCCCACTTTTTTTTTTTTTTTTCCAACCCCATCACGAGAATCAGTGGTAACAATGACGAGACGCGTTGCCGCCGTGTCGTTGACAATACAGTGACGACACTCGCACACTACCGCTACCACCACACCCACAAGGACGAGGGCCACACAGCGACAACAATAACGCGATGTCGTCAGCAGCACGACGACACGACGACGACGCACACAGCCTGCCACCACCATGACACGATGGCGCGTAGAGCGATGTCGACGCCGTGCAACATATGACAATGTGCGCACAACACCAACACCGCTGCCCCCTTGGTGCGTCGGCATTGAGGATACGACAGCGGCGACAACACGGATGCCGATACCTGCGCTATTATTCTCTTGAGGAGATCGGTCGGCAATGGCGAGCTTGGCACAGCTGCGCTGTGCCGAGCCATTGCCGACATGGGTTCAGTATTTTTCAGCTAGTACTAGTTTACTTGTTTCCTATGCCAAAAGAATCAAACATGGTTTTGCCACAGATGAGGCCTGTGGTGGTTATTACGTAACTGATGATGAGAGTGGGGACGAGTTGCGGCGAACAAACAACAACCATCATGTTCTCCGCATTCTCGAGGCGTCTGGTGTGTCCTCTTTTCCACACTGCTGTTTCATTTGATTGATAGGAAAATACAGCCCCAAATATCCATTTTGTTTGTGATCACCGTTTGTCGCCGAAAATCGTGCTGATGGGGACGGCACAGTCACCACCCATCCTCGCCTCCTTCTGTCAAGGCGCTCGGCATGCTGCGAGCATCGCTCTCCGCACCCTATCCGTCTACCAAGCCTGATGCATCGCCGCTCGATTTCAACCTCGAGGTGATTGAGTCAAAGCCACCGACGCCAGACCAACTACGCACGATACTTTCGTACGTGACCCCTAAGGACGTCTTAACAGCGACATCATATGCAACGTTTTTGTCGTCGCACCCCTCTGCGCCTGGGGTGGAAGAACAGCCACAGAGTGCGGCGGACGTCGCGGAGCTAGGTACGCGAAATCCGAATGCGCTCAAGTGGCCGGTCGTGGTCGACTGGGATGGTGGGCGAGCGAGCGTCGGTGATGTGGAAGGTGTCGCAAAGATGCTGGAGGCGCTGAGGCAGCGTAGAGATGGTGAGGTTAGAGACGAGGATGTCGTTCAACCCAAGGGTTGGTTTTGGTAAGCGCAAGCACGAAAAAGTGAGCAACTGGCGGGCTCCTCGCTCTAATGATTACGGGTAAATTTAATAGTCCTTTTCAGCTGCATAATGTAGTACGTACAGGATGCATCAATGGATCGTATGTACAGTGATGAAGCGTGGTGATAAGGTCAAAAGGTATCATCGTGCTCAACATCTCTCTTCTTCCCTTGTCTACTTCAACCTCCAGAATTCTGGCTATCTGTCGATGTGGGGGCTGACCCACTCGCATGTGTCGTTGAAGCGGATCCCGTTCCAAAAGCCTGAGTCCTTACCGTTGAGGAGGATGCTGAAGTGGTAACATTGGTGGTCCCGGTGGTCTTCACATTGTTGTTGCTCTTCTTCAGCGTCCCACCTACTGCTCCACCAACCACTGCTCCGATGACGATGACAGCAATGAGAACGACGACAATGATGTTGCGGGTGCGCCAAAAGGACGGCTTGGGTGTCGCGGATGGGTGTACAGGGGAACCAAACTTTTCTCTGGAAGCAGTCCCTGCGACAACTGCTGTCAATGGGACGGTAACGGGTGATGGCTGGGGTGTTTGAGAAGGGGGTGGAACGCGCACGGACGGGCGCCGAGTTGGCTGTTCTGCGTGTTCTGCGAGGAGGTCGACATTGTAGCCTTCCTATGTTCCGGAGGACAATGAGCGTCAAGTCCGGGCTGTGCTCATTGGCTCACCTGCAACTGAGCTCGAGTTGCCTTTGGTACTTCTCCAAGTAATTTTTGGTCGTAAGAAGACATTGGCGATGTGGATTAGCCCTGAGGCAACTCTGGCGATGAAGTGCAGTGCGCAGTAGCCAGTACTGCCGAATTGACGCCCACCGCACGGCCAAGCCTGCTGAACAGCCTCACCGTCCGTCCGTTCCTGGGTCACACCGCAATGAAAATAGCAAGTTTTTACACGATTCCGCAACAAAAATAACGTAGGTCAGTTGACCATTCTTCGTACGAATCGCGTATCGAATTCGTAGGCCATCAACAAAAAAATTCAACCGGAACAAGAAAAATATTTTGGCGCACTTGTGATTCGATCCAACGGATTCCCACGGTATTCATCTCGACCCAACACGATTCATTCACTCTTTTCTCTTTTGGTTCTGCAGACACCTCGTGGTCGTCCTCAACCGCAGACAAGTAATCTGCCCAAACGCTCGTCGTACGCGCTCAACGTGGCTATATGCGTGTTTGATGGCTAATCTTAATCTAGGGCATTCTATTCCAAGTCCAGTTCGTCGCATGGTCACACTATGCCTTCATTTCTGAACAAGGTCTTCGGTTATAAGAAGCATGACGACAAGGAGGCCACGCGCCCCGTGCGAGAGCCTTCCGATAGTACTTTGCTCGACGGCAAGTACGAAGCGATCCCTTCAGTCCTTTCTCCAACCGCTTCCACTTTCGCCGAAGTCCAGCCGACCAAGGAACCAGAACGTGATAGCGGTTTCTCCTTCTTCAAGTCCAGGGGCCGCGCATTCCAAAAGACCCAGAAGCAACACGGGAACGTTCCCCATCTGACCCTCCGCCTTCCTGGTCCCAAAGAAAACTCAGATTCCCGAACATTGAATGTCGTCTTTGAAGCAGATCCTGACTCGCAAATCGTGCTCAGCGATGCTGTCATCGCCGAGAAACGACTCAGTCCTTTGGAAGCTCTCGTTCTCATCCGGGCGTGCACACGGGCCATTACCGAGCGTGGTACGCTTTAGCATCGTTTTTGCGTCTCTTTCGCTCATCCGGTCAAATCAGGCCTCGAGACTCCTGGAATTATGCATCCGCATTGGTTCTCCGCATCTCCAGATGCCCAGCGGAAACTCATTTCCCTCTTTATCCGCTCTTTGACACAAGGCCGAATAACCACGCTCCCTCCAACACCGAATTCTTCCACATCAACTTTTGAAAATGAACTTCAGTACACACGTTCACCCCACGACGTCGCTGCCGTCCTCCGTTGGGGTCTTCGTCATCTCTCCTTGGAGAATGGCCGTTTCGGTAAGGACGGCCCCGAAGGGGGGTGGTACAATGCTTTCTTCCAAGCTGAGCGTAGTGCGTCGTACCCTCCCAAAGGGTTCTCCGAACTATTGCTACCTCAGTTGCCTGCATCTCACATCGAGCTGCTGACCGCGACACTTAATCTGATATCATCGCTGGCGTCCCACGCAGAAGCCAACAGCATTTCTGGTAGCAAGCTGTCCAAGTTTTTGGGTCTCTGGCTTCTTGCGTCCACTCGATCGGAACAGGTTGATGACTGGAGCCGGTTTTATGCTCGATGGGAGCGCAACGGTCGCATTCTGGAACATTTATTCCTTGCTCGGTTGAGGTATGTCTGGACAAAAAAACGTGAATCTTATGTTGACTGATCGTATCACAGGGAGGAATCTTTCGGACAGCGTTTGCCTACACGTCTGCAGGAACTGGTCAAATACTACCCCTACAACAGAGGGTCTCCAGCTACGGATAACGACCTTCTCCTGCGGCCCCGATTTTCTACCTGTCAATACGATGCTCTTTTCGTTCGCATCGAAACTTTGCTGGCAGGTGCGGAGCAACCCAAACGACATCCAATCCAGCTTCTTCTCGAAGCCTTCCAAATTCCTATCGACAATCCTTCCACTGATGAGCATATCGCATTATGGAGTACGCTGAAGGCTACAGTCGAAGAGACCACTTCCGATTCAGAAGGACCTCAGTTTACTCGAATTTTTGTCGACGAGACCATTCGGTTATTGTCCTTGATTCCTGCCGATAACAATCTTTCGACATCACCTACACCCTTCGCCACGCCTATTAGCCAAGTGGTGTCTCGCAAACGTTCCTCTTCCCTCACCAGGGTTATTGAGCGAACTACCTATAAGTCAAATGCAAACGACGGGTCTACACCTGTGTCGCCCACTTCACCGTCTTCGATCGTGGTCACAGATTGGGCGCAGTTTAGTCTGAGCGGTTTCGGTGACACCCCAGCGACACCAACCCTACCTGCTATCCCGAGCCACGACGACGATATCGAAGTAACTCAACCTCGGATTTCACGCAAGTCTAGCCGTCGCCGTGGAAAGTCGCGCAGGCGAGGTTCTGAAGACCACGAGCCGTTGGACACCTCATCATCATCTCATGTTGATCCCGGGCCGTCCGTTGTCGAAACGAAACTTGCTTCTGTACACGTGGTACAAATCGACGAAGCCTTCATTGACTTCTGGAGCGATGCTATCGTTGATCCTATCTCTGCTAACTGGCCTCCGTTCGTTCTATGTGGTTTGAAGCAAATCTCAAGTGCCAAAGAATCCATCCGATGGCTTGTTATTGAGCAAGTATATACTCGCCAGGAACCCTCCCGCGCTCCATCTCCGGATGGACGAAGAGGTCGTTCTCCCCGTCCCTCTTTCAAATCAGACATCTCCGGATTCCGTATCAACTCGGTGTTGACATCCGCTCGGAAACGCCTCAGCCTTTTCAGCAAGTCGGTTACTGACTTGGATGCCAAGAAGTCAGGTGGCAAATCTCCAACTGCGGGAGAACTCGGAGAAATCCTTGTTGAGGAAGAGTCCACATCTTCATTTATGCCTCCCGCCAAGGCGGGTCTCCATGCCGATGGGAATGAAGATGCCAAACTCACTGTCGTCAGTGGCGCGGCACTGGACGTCCATGATCAGCCGAAATCGGCCGCGCCTGTTATTCCAACCGTACCCAAGGTGGGCGCTGTCATCTCGGAATGAGAGTTGAAATATTGACTTCCTGAAGGAGGAATCTGGCTCCGTCCAGGAAGCGGTGAAGGGACCCTCAATTGAGTCTACCCCACCATCCGGGGTTATACAGAATGGTTGTTCTACACCGTCACACCCGTCTGTCAGATCCCCAGAGGAGATCATTTCTGCCGAGCAAGAATATCTTCCTGCCGATGTTGCGGTTGATAATTCAGCCAGCCAAATTACCGACATCGCTCCGTTGGTGACGGACACCTCTGGCTCGCGGTCTATACAAGGTGCCAGCCCCTCAGTTCTCACTTCAGGGCCCGTATCCATCGCGGAAACCTCTGTCGCTGAAGAAGCACAGAATCAAGCAGAACAGCAAGTTGTCGCCGAAGTCCGATCTGTCGAGCTTGTCGCGCAACAAGAGGATCGCGATGAGCGTCTCCAAGCTTCATCGATAAAGGAACCGACCGACGTGTTCCAAGTCGACGTTGCAGGCAACGGTTCGCGGGAAGACGCGATAGCCGTTGCTATACCCCAAATCCCAACAGTCGCAGTGGTGGCTGGAATACTTTCCGCTCAGTCTACACTCATTGCCCCTGTTGACAACGCAGTCTCTGAGCCCATCACTATCGAAGAACCTTTGGTGGCTACGCAACCACCACAGAGCGCATCCGCTGATCCCGCGGCGGCAATCACCATCGAACCAGCACGTCAACATGAGATTGATGATCTTTCCCCCGTATCTGCGGTTGAGGTTATCGCCACTGAGGTGGGAGCTCAGGTGGAACTACATTCGACAAGTGAGCCTGAAGAAGCCAGGGAATTTGCCGAGCGAGTGGAAATTCCTACTCCCACTCCAGATCTCGTGGCCTTTGTCGAGGAAATTCCTGGTCAGGAGGTTTCTGTGCATTCTGGGGCTACCCAAGTCACCGCTGCCAAGCCAAACGCTGTCGATAATACAGCCTCTCAGCTCGTGGCTCCTGATGACGCCGCTTCCAAACCCGTGGCCGCGGAGTCGCAGACCACCCTAGATGCTGAAGACACGCACCCCATAGAAACACACTGCGATGACGTGATCTCAGTCGTTGACACAGACCCTCAGGCTGTGAACGTCGAAACCGAACATGCCGCGGACCAGATATATGTACAACACCACGTGCAAGATATCATCGTTCCACCCGCGGAGGTACCTTTGGTTCAATCTGTAGTGGAGGCTGATGTTTCCACCGTCAACGTGTCTGCCTCGCGGGTTGAGGCGGCTGCTGAGGTGGAAGCTCGCGCCACAGCCGAAGCATTCGTTCATGAAGATCATCATATCGTCGGCGACACGGAAACGCCTACAACTGTTCCTGAACAAGATGAAACCGGCCCAGAGATTACTGTTCACGCCCAAGAGCCTGTCGCTGCTTCTCTGACTACTACCTCCGAGCAGGACGTGGAACCTGAGACACGGGACAACGTGGTCGAAACCGTCGTGAAGGATAGGGTTCCACTTGATATGCCTGTAGTTGAGGAAGACGAACTTTCCTCGGGAGCAGAGTTGCCAACTCAGATTCATGAGTTGCAGCTAGCGGCATTATCGATCGGAACCAACGCTGAAGCCGACTTAGCCACGCCAGACGAAGTCATCGCTGTTAGGGCGGTAGGCCAGCCGGCGTATGACGTCCCTTCTGAAGATGTAGAAGCTTCTGCTACGGAAAGGCCACCTGTCGAAGACTCTGCTGAGGTGTCCGACGAGGCGAACGAACCCTCTCAAAGTATGACATCCGAACACGAGCCCGTCGAGGATAAGGCAGCCGAACCGATCAACGAAGAGCCAGAGGTCCTCACGAGGGAGGCAGAGCCAATTACGAGCGAACCCGTTGCCATCACTCCCACTCCCATTGTTACTATTGAAGAGCTCACCACCCACGACGTGCAGACTCCCACAGAGTTTGTTTGTTTATCAAGCGAGTCTGCGCCTCAGTTTGCCAACGAAGCTGCGAATTCTCCGTCTGCAGATGTTGTTCTTGAACCGGAGGAGCCCATTGTCGTCGAGATGCAAGTTCCAGAGGGATCTGAAGCTGAAGAGGTGCACCCTACGGCGAACACAGCGGACGAGCCTTTCGTCGAAGACGCCGAGCCAGAATTTGTTGAACCGGAACCAGAGCAAGTTGAGGTTAGTGTATCGGTACCGCTCGAAGATGCGCCGGAGCTTGCGGAGAAGTCCTTCTCGGTAACTATTGAGGTATCTGATGATGAAAGGGGTGCGTCTGGTCGTTATACCCACCACGAGTTCCATGCTTACCCAGATTCAGCAGCGCCGCCGACGGTTGAGATCGGCGAAACGGCTCAAGTCGGCGAACCCCAACAAACAGAGGATATTGCGGAACAGTCTGCAGCATGTAAGTGCTAAGCACCCGGAGTTTCGCTATTCGCTCATGGCGCCCGTTCAGCCGAAAGCGAAGTCACGCGTGAGTCAGCCGGGCTCTCTTGAGATAGCGTCTGCGGAACCAATTTTCTGAGGCGCTCTGGAGCCCACCATCCGTTCTTGGCTTCTATCGAAACGCAAGCAACTCATCTCTCTATTCCATGCAATCCTCCACATCTCGTTCCTTCATATTCACACTCTCATTCTTTTTTTCAGATTACGACAAAATCTGACGCATAGTCATCGCTAGGAAATATATTATCTTACCCCCAGCTTTTCTGTACCATACCAGAATCTGATTCAGCGGCCACCTCTATGATATATACCTTTTCGACGTTACTTCACCCAGCTCACCCTCATTTTTCTACTCTACTTTGGTGCTTTCAATGTTCCAGTACTCTTGGGCATAATCCTGGATAGCGCGGTCGGAACTAAATTTACCCATCTATATGCGTGTTGTTTTGGATACCCTTGCACATCTATACAAGTCGATCGGACGAACCTTGGCTGTCGTCCTGATGCTCTTCTTGATCCACTCCGTGCGATCGTTGTACGCTTCGTCGACCATGTGCAGCGCCTCGATGTCTGATCAATGGATTCATCAACAAATCGACAGAACGCGTCCAGAAAAGACAACCCACAAGAATCGAAATCGTCGGTGATCAGATAATAATCGCCCTGTCGAATGGTGTTCAACAACCTAGCAACAGCGTCAGACGGGGAACCCCCAAGCAGAAAGACGAAAACGCGTACGGCTCGTAGACGTGCTCATCGCCAAAGAGTCCTTTGGAGACCACGTCCAACACCGTGGCGAGCGCGGGCGACTTTTGTTCCACCGGCACGGGATGGTACGTGTGCTGATACCGCAAGTCTTCCACGTCGGGCGTCAAGTTGCCAAAGAAGACTAGGATTCGGGGAACCAACAAGATCAACGATCGACGATCGACACCAATCGACGGTGGAGGAAGCGACTTACAGACGTTGCTGGAGCCGACTTCTTCGGCGATCTCAATGTTGGCGCCGTCGACGGTCCCGAGCAAAAGACCGCCGTTCAGGCAAAACTTCATGTTGGACGTGCCAGATGCCTCTGTACCCGCTGTGGAGATGTGCTGGCTGATGTCCGAGGCAGGTATCAGCACTTCAGCCAAGGTCACGGAATAATCGGGAAGGAAGTAGACACAAAGGTAGTCTCGGGTGTCTGGGTCGGCATTGATCACGCGAGCGACGTTCACGATCAGGCGGATGGTCTAGAACATGATGAGTGGCTCGGATATACGACGAGAGTGAGAATGCATACTAGTTTAGCGATGTAGTCTCGTGATCACAGCGTAAGTATGTGGCAAAGCGGAATAGATGAGAACTTACAACCCGGGGCTGCTTTCCCAGCGAAAAAGACGTTCCGTGGGGTGACCTTTTTCCTCTCTTCTGGTGTCATCGCCTTGTACAACAAGTAGCGCTAGAAGAAATGTAAGAGTCAGCAAACTTTACGATCCCATGTTTGCCAACGCACATGAATGACGCCAAGGATATTGAGCGTTTGTCGCTACATTCATTTTTAGTTCCATTAGCCAATGTTTCTGTTTGACAATGTACCTTGTACTCGTGCAACCTCTGTGCCAGTGTTCAGTTATGTAACTTTATAAATATGTCATTCTCACCTTTATCTGGACGTCGAATAACGCGTTAGTGTTGACTTGGTGTCCCAACGTCGTTCGGACATAATGGGCTAATTTTTCCTTGTTGGCATGCTTTACAGAAGCCCACGCGGCCTGAAATTCTTCGTTATCTACATGATCTAACAAGCCCTCAAGCTTGGAAAGATCCTTCAGCCACACGCCTTTCGGAATCTTGAGTGCCTCGGTGATCAGTTCACTGAGATTTGGGTTGCACTAGAAGGAATATTTCAGTATTATCCTCTCCTGATCGCGATGAGACATACTTGATCGAGCCAGCGTCGCGGAGTGACTGAGAAGAATTGACATTCGCCTCTAGGATTTAGCGGGAGACTTACCACCGTTGGTGACGTTTCCGAACCTGACATCACATCAGACGAAAATTTATTACGACTATAAATAGACGCACTTGCTGATGCCAAAGTATTCCACAAAGTCCTTGAGTATGGTAGTCCTTACCAGTTCGCTATGCAACTAGAAGGGACCCGCCTCATCACTACACGGATTCGGGATAAACTACGATACATACCTCGGCGACACCGTTGACCTTTCGGCTTCCTGTTGAAACATGATGGATCAGATCTCATTGCCGTACGATAGCCAACTGACCGATGCACGCTAGATGCGCCATGCGAATATACTTTGGTAAACCCTCTAAGCAACCGGGGCTGAGAACGTGGTGCAGAGAGTGCGACATCAAATACCTTCAATCAAAGACATTCTTGCCAGCCGGTCACGGTCGCCGGGAAACTTCCGTTCGACGGCTATCGCAAATGTTTAGCCTGGGGCCAACGAGACCAATATGCGCTTACACTGCAAGAACAGGCTTGGAAACCAATCATGTCATACTGTCAACTCGAAAAACAATGACAAAACCAGACTTACAGGTTCTGTGAAGACGGGGGTGAGTCAAAAACGTACTGCTTTCGAAAACACGAACTCACGATATCAAAGATAATCTGCATGTGTCTGAGGCAGGGTCAAGTGATGATCTCGAGCAAAGAACTGATAACATACCGCGGAAGAAGATGCTCCATCAGAGGAACAGGCCATTTCTCTAGCGCTTCCTGTAACATATTGTCAGAAGCGACGAGGACCAGGGAGCCATATGACCAACAGGGAGCACAGTATGGTTAGTGAAAAAGAAAGTCTCAGTGACGATCTTCCACGCTGTTTCCCAAGGCAAGTCTTCTTCATCGAGCAGAATACGCATCAATTCAGGAATGGCCAATGTAGGGTGTGTCTACGGAATGACGTCAGACAGAGTTGCACTTCAAGCTCTGAATAGTAAACCAACGTCATTGAGTTGTATAGCAACATCTGGTGACAGTTGAGTCAACCCAAGAAAAACGGGTTTCGAATCGCTCACATTCGGGTAACTGCGTGATTGGTTTGCCTAGGTTCTTGAAGCGTCGCAAAATGTCTGCGAGACTCGCTGCAGTCCAAAAGTATTGTTGTTTGAGACGTAGCTCTTTTCCGACTATCGACCCGCCGATCTGAGCGAGTGACAAATCAAAAGAAGGAACGGACCACTCACAGCTTGTGTGATCGTTCGGATAGAGCACTGCGGTGATGGCGGCGGCAGTGTTGGAGGACTCGACGGCTTGCTCGTAATCTCCAGCTAAGTGAGACGTGTCAGGTGACATATCTCCGTTCACCACGGTTCTAGAACTCACCATTGAAACTATTCAAATCAAACCCTCTCTTGGGTTTACTTTCCCAGAGACGCAGATTGTTGGTGTTCCGAGTATCGTACCCTGGAATCATGGCATCGTACGCCACTGCCAACACTTCCTGTCCACCGTGCCATAAGCCACGTCCACTTCCATCGTGGTATCTGTCTGCTGTTCCATAAAAACGAATTTCATACGTGACGTCGATGCGGGGCAGTTCCCAGGGATTCGAATTCTCAAGCCAAGGGTCAGGGGCCTCAAGTTGCTGTCCATCAGGGGAAATGAGCTGCTGGAAGATGCCGTATTTGTAACGTAGACCGTATCCCCATACGGGGAGTTCTTGGGAGGCGGACGAATCAAGATAACAAGCTGCAAGGCGTCCTAGGCCACCGTTGCCCAAGCCTGCATCGCGTTCTTGGGCAAAGAGGTCCTCGAGGTTGAACCCGAGTTTGTCCACGCCTTCTTGGAACCTATCTTTCAGTCCAAGGTTGAGGAGTGCATTGTCGAGGGCTCGTCCCATCAAGAATTCGAGGGAGAGATAATAGGCACGTTTTCCCTCCTTTCGATTCATATGCAACTGTGTGTCATTCCAATTGATCTGGGAAAAAGAATGGGGTTAGAATTAAGACTGGGGGCTTCGTGCATAGCGAGCACTTACGAGCAGATCGTCACGGGCGGAGAGCGCCGTCGCCTGATAAGCGCCCAAGTCGTCGAGACTGTGGACTCCGCGTGCCAACGACGTCTGAACATGGTTGACGAACGACCTGGTGATGGATCGAACGTCTGCGGCAGGGTTTGAGTGATTGATCGGATAGGGTCTCATCCGAGACAGAGCGCTCGACACGTACCTGTATCAAGCTTCCTGTAGCCATCTTTCCACACCTGTTCTTCGCCCCTTGGCCATTTCTCTTTTCCGAATTCATCCTTCTCTGGTAAGTAACCTGAACGATGTCCCTGATCAATACCTGTACTTGTCGGTCATTTATCTTGACAGTGGACGTACTCGTAAGAGATCGGAAACGTCTACGGGGCCGCTTGGGCCTTCCAATGGTAGAGGTGTCGAGAATGGATGTCATGTCGTTGTGTGTGAAAGAGTGAGAGAAAAGGGGATCACTACGACGACAAATCATTTTACACATCAGCGCATGAATAATGAATATTATCCTCAAGAATCGATTCATGTCACAGGCTTTGCGTTCAAGATCGCGAAACAACCAGTTCATGTATGGCACTTCCCCTCGCAGCGATCGTGCCGTCAGTGCAACCATGCACTCGGTTCTGCAAAAACACCCTCGTGTTCGTATGCAGATCCCAGTTGGCGAGCAAAGACGTCGTGCACCTCTGGAGTCTCTCCCGACCGACGATGAGCCGTCGCAGGTCGTCGCGAGAAAGAATCAAGCGACCGTCGCTGCCGTTTTCCCAACGCTGGACAGACAGGGCGTAAAATGCAGCCGGAACGATCTCTGGGATATCTAATTCGCGATCGAGACAGATTGCTTCTGCATCTCGTCTGTCGATGCGAAGGAGAAGTCGTGCCACTCGGCGGACTGACCTGCTGCGTTTGCCATGCCTGTGGTGGTCATCTCGGAAACGCTCAGTGGCCACCCCGAGAGGAGTTGTCGTTTACACCACCGACGCAACTCCAAGAACTCGTACTTGGTGGATATTCGAAGTGCACCACCCACAACGTCCAGAGAGGCGGGACGAAGCTCGAACCAACTAGTCACGTCTCAGTCACTGTGCTGCCACCAATTTCATACATCCAATCCAGTACTGGGATCCAGTCGTGGAATCTATCACAAGGTAAATGGACGACTTGACAGCCGTCTATAATGCTCTCCGCGCGCTCTGGTTGCGGTAACTCGAGCATGGTGGTAAAGACGAGAGAACTCGTGAGTTTGTGTCGATGAATTTTTATATAGTTGTCCTCGATCCCCCAGCACAATGTCGCCGTCTTGAAACCAGAATTGCTTGTTGTCCGAACCCATTGCACCAGCGTTCCGTGATCCTCTTCTGCGTTTTGCAGGCGGTTGGAGCTCGAGGTCAGTGGCGTCGTCAAAGTCGGTCATGAACTAAGAAAAGGGGGCAACGCGTGTGGAAATGAATACAGCGTTCAAACTAGTCTGCCTCGTCTTCCTGCTCCTCACCATCCATATGGAATTTCCTCTTTTTTCCCGGTAGCGCTGCCCCATCACCGTACCCAACACCCGCCTTTTGTCGTAGAGCATCTAGGTCCTGTTCTCCCTCCTCAGCCCATTCCAGTACAAGGTGCCGCCCGAGCAAATGTGTATGCCGCAGTGCAGCATACGCATTCTCAGCTTCTCGTCGCGTCAAGAATTCGAGGAAAGCGAATCCGCGAGACCGAGCGTCGAACCGTTTCGGTAGCCGCACTGACTTGAGCTGACCATGCGCGCTTTCGGGGAAAGCATCTTGAGATCCATCACTCACGCAAGGAAGAAAAACGCACCCAAACAATTCTCGAATGTCTTTCTTGCTCGCTTCGAACGGGACGTTCTTGACGATCATCTTGGTCGTCCGGGATTTGGCAGTCGCCTTGTCCTCGGAGGCGTCTTCTTCGGTCCCGCGCCCAGCAAACTTGACATGCAGCGCATGGCCGTCGAGGGTAAACCCTTGCATTCCTTTGAGTGCTCTCTTTGCACCCTCTACCGTCTTGAACCCGACGAACCCGTAGCCCATGCTCAGCCGAGGGGCTTCGACACCGGACACGGCGGGTCGTTTCGGGTCTGGCTTGGTTTGAACACGTGCAAACGCGAAATCAGGGAGGTTCCTGAAGACCTGTTTGAGCCGTTCGGTCGTCGTATTGAAAGACAAGTTCTTGACAAAGAGCGTCGAGCCGGCAGATAAAGATACATCGGGCGTCTCCTGCTCATCGATGCTGACGGCTGCAAGTCCAGACGCGATCGTGGCAGTGGGCTGTATTGCGTCGTCGAAGGTTTCTTGGAACATTCCGAATGGTCCCTTCTCCAGATAGATGACAGAGTTTCCTAAGCGCCGGTACGCGACCGCACGAAAGGCTTTGCTAGCATCGACGGGGTGTTCAAAGTCCACCACCGCCATCGTTCCCGCAGGTGGCACAATGACCCTGCTCAACTTGCCATGCACCTCGAATAGTTCACGAATCTGATCGGCGGAGGTCCCGTACGGTATGTTCTTGACTAGAATTGTCGTGTCCGAGCGACCTCGCGAAGAGAACGACGAAAGGATAACACCCTGAGACTCGAGATATGACTTTGTCTCCTGAATGACATGCGTCTCTGCCAACGCAAGCTTCACGGCCGCGTTACTCGACTCGGGATCCAGAATTTCCGCCTTTGGTATACTCAGTCGATCCGCAATCGAAGAGACGACAGCATCGCTCTGATGCAACATATATTAGGCTACGAGAGAGGAGGGACAACAAGATGTTGGCTCGACGAACATTCATATACAACATACTCCAATTAAATTCACGCCCAGCGGTCGCTTTCCGCTTGGACTGGCGTTCATTCTTGACGGAAAACTTCTCGTCACCGGTTTCTGGTCTCTCGTGTTTGCCATTACGATCCACAGCCGGCAGAATGTGCAAGAGTCGCCCTTGAAAAGATTTCTTATCGAGCGCTTCATAAGCGGCGAGGGCGGAGGTGGATTGGACAAATGTCACATAGGCAAGTCCTTTAGACTGCCGGGACACCGGATCCAGAGGAATATGGATCTGCCAACAAATCAGTATCAAATCATGATTTCTGGGTTAAAAAGGCTGCAGATTTGGACTTGGTCTCCTGCAAGGAGAGAGAACATGTCTTACCTAGAGAAAATCACGTCAGTAGGTGGTCACAACGAGAATGTAAACGTGATGGAAAATCAGAATATATACTATCATTTATTTCCCAGAGAATCATCATATTCCTTGAGAATCTGATGTCCCTATTTATTTTTTCATCGCGGACAAATGTCCATTTTGCCAACGAACACTGACCTGTGCAACTTCTCCAAATGGCCGAAAGAGGGTAAGAAGGTCATTGTCAGTACACGAAAAGGCCAGATTCCGAAGAAAAAGACGCGATGTTCGTTGAATGGTTTCCTTTGCAGAGTCGTCCAGTACGGGGCGTTCAGCCGGTTGACTGCTACCGGCATCCTCGTCGGCAAGTCGCCGCCGTTTGTTTGGACGAGGCGTCGGCGCATCCTTTGCACCCTATTCCAGTGTCAGCACTGAGCAACATAAAAGACGAAGCGCATACTTCTACAATCGTCACATTTATTCGCGCTGATTCGATAAATGTACGATCGAACCAATCTCTGGCGGCAGCTGCCTCCTTGTCGGTCTTGAAACCAATAAACGCGAATTGGCGAGACGTGCCGTCGGGTTTGCGTGCGATTTTAGTGTCTGTGATTGTCCCAGGCGGTGCGCCTTTTTGCTCAAAATGTTTTCGGAGACGTTCTGTGGACAACGTTGGGGGCAGATTTTTGACGATGAGACGAGACATGGTTTACAAACTCCGACCGGAACGTGCCGCAAGACGATAAAGTTTCAAGTCTTTTGCGATGTCAGTTGCAGCGACGATGGCCTCGACGTCGATATTCGGTCAAGACCAAAATCCGCGTGGAATACCGAAAGCACCCTTCATCGTGAGTATAGCCGTAAAATTATACTAGACATCGATTCCATTCGACGGACCTGCTAGACCAATGTGGAAGAATACATTGGCGGTCCGGACAGTGACGTCGAGGGACCCCTCAAAGCCTTTCAGGACGCGATCGCGTACGTTTTCTTGTCCGATTCTGGCGTGACACTCTTGGACCGATAAAAGTACAGGAAATACCGCTACATGGACGCCAATTTGACACAACGCCGACGCAGCCTCGAAGATAAAATACCGGACATAAAAAAGACCCTCCACATGGTCGAGTTTTTACAAGAGAGACGTGTAAGTAGTCCGTCTTGTAGAACCGACGCGTTCATGAATTGTCTCAGGAGGGTAAACAAAAAGCAGACGAGGACGCAGATGAGCTCGATGACGAGGACGAAGAAGTCGCCAAGAGGCCATTGACAACGACGTTTGAGTTGAATGACACGCTTTATGCAGAGGCACAACTCGAAGACACCGACACGGTTTACCTCTGGCTAGGAGTACGTCTCCTTGATCTTCGGTTTCCTTTTCTTGTTGATTACATTCCTACAGGCAAATGTCATGCTGTCGTACAAACTTCCCGCAGCGATATCGCTATTACGATCGAAACTTGGTGCAGCAGAAACAGGTCTGAAAGCTACGATAGAAGATCTGGAGTTCCTTCGTGAACAACTCACTATGATGGAGGTGAATACTGCCAGGATGTACAACTGGGATGTGAAACGGAGAAGAAGCCGATCAGCTGAATCTGTGGCAAAAAAGGATTGAGGATTCGACGTTCTAAGATCTCGCGTAGCTCCTAGCCATTCCATGGTATTGGTGGTACTGTAAATACCATGGATCATCGTCTCCAACGCTCACTCTTTGACTCTGGTCCGTCGTCTGCATTACGTCCTATTTTCGACAACCCTACTTCGGCCGAGTTGCAGCCTTGCTCCGAGGATGCTGCCCACGTCGAGAGATTAGATCCTCGTCAGGCACGATCCTCACACATAGCCTACATTGATCATGACTAGCAATTACAATACGTCCAGTACGCGCACGCTGTCCACCAACTTGTTCAATATCGTCGGCGCAATACTCTCTACTTGAACCCTAATCAGACTCTCCGCAGCAACCCTGCTGTATGCAACATTTCCATCCGTTGTGAGCAACAGCGCGCCAAACGGTTTTTGTAATCGAGTAACGAGTTGGAACGCTCGCGTCTCCTTGTTCATCAGTGATATAGACGACGATGGACGAGGCGATGCCACCTCTGCTGAATACGGAAGAGGCAGTGTTTGCAACGACTGGCGAAAGCGGTCAGGTCGCAACGCTGGGGTTTGCAAGAGCGCCGGTGGTCGGACATCGGACAATCCAGAGAATAAAGGTAGTTCGGGGATCGAAGAGAGAGGATGCCCAACGCCATCCTCGTATATTGTCTCCGTTATACTTCCAACGGGTTGTTGGTCGAGGAGGAAGTCGATCCAAGGGTGAATGAGGTAGAGCGCACTGAAACGAGATAGATTCTCCGTGGTGGTCTTGATCGTCACGATCCCTAGCGCAGTCGTTTGTGCCCGAAAGACGGATCCCAACCTACTCCAAGAAGGCGATAAAGGGAAAAGTTTGAAAGCGATGCATGGCAGCTTCATCCGCCGTCCTGCGAACATTGGTACCGGGAGTTCGTTGAGTCTATCGTATAACTTCAGTGCCAAAGTAGCCTGAGGATCATGTGGAGAGTCGTGCAAATTTGCAGTGATGGAATCCAATCCTACTTGCTCAATGGCTGGCGGAACGTGTGTGGTCTGCGGCTAGCGAAAGACGGAAATATTGATCTGGAGGCAGCTGTTAAAGCTACCAGACCTCCCTGTCCATGCGAGGATACTCATGTCTCCCGAGTTAGTGAGTAACTGTGCCAAGAGTCGCCCAAGTGATCTGTCCCCCTCGCCGTACACGACAGGCAAGGACACAGAAAGTAGCCCAAGTAACGAATATGCTTCGTCCTCGATAGTCCCGGTTTGAGCGCCATCAAAGCTTGCGCCGAGACTCCAGTTGCTGCCTCCATTTCGGAGATGATTTGCGGCGACTCCTTGTGGTTGGGAATGTCGAGGTTCAGCTATAAGGTCCAGTCCTCGGTGTAGAATTGAACCACCTTGGAGGCGTGGTATTCCTGCAGTGTCCAGGCCCGTGTGTTCCAAATGCTCCCCACAAGCGCACCCCGCTGGGATAACGAACGGACGCCACGGAGGAAGACAATCGTGAGAGCTGGGCCCTGATACCACTTGAACATTGCGACAAGGGCTTCTTGGAGCACGAAGTAGCCCGCTTTATTTATGCAACATGTATCGCTCCACGCCCAGTGGAACCCAGCCTCCCGTACGGTCTTGCAGAATTTTTGGAGCTTGTCATAAGTGGGAGATTCCTCGAGATCATAGATGACAAAGCGTGGGACGGTCTCGAATATAGGCTCGTTGTCTTCCCACTTGTGCGAAAACATGGCGTAACGGTAATATTCTTTTACATCTCGTTCGACAGGTCGATGTCGAGACGACAAGCTCCGTGAAGACTGGCAAAAGTTCAAATGCTGTCGCCTGCTCAGATCTATTGCAGAGGCGACCCGAGGTGGTATTGATAAGATTGCGTGGCAAATCGCGGACAACATCCTGTACGGTCTTGCGGATTCTCTCTCTTGTCTTGGTGTACTGTAAATAAAATCCTATGAGATGTCAGCAGTTGAACTTTGGTATGAAGTAATCGACCTCACCGCGAGTCTCCGGATCAAGTGACTGAGACATCTTTAAAAGCATTGTCTCGAACGTATCTAGCGCCTCTTTATGCTGTCCTGCCCCCCGTAACGCCACGTACTTCCCTTATATCCAGATGGCAAGGACGGATCGAACGTGATGGTCTGACAAATTATATCAAAGAATACGGAATGTTTCATACCTGGTTTGCGTCACTCAATGCGCTCTCCCACATGGCACTTGCAGCGTGAGCCTTGCTTCGCTGAAGGTATAGGACTTGTGGAGAAGTGGGACTCAGGGATAATGCAGTCGAATAATGGGAGATCGCTTCAAAGTATTGTCCAATGTCCATCGCCGCGTCCCCAAGGAGCCCTACCTTCCAGCAACATCGACATTTAAAGTCTTGGAAAGAATGATTAAATAGCTGCCACCTATATCGCACACAGCTCACTCACCCAAAAGCCATTCCGCTTCTGTTTTCCGTATTTCGTTTCCCAATTCACTTTCCATTTTATGGACACTCTCGATAGCCTCTACGATGTGATTATCCATTTCAAGACGTGCACATATTGCTTGATAAATGGAGAATCTGGGGACCTTGAACTTCGTATCAAAGTGTTAATTTTGCGATGCGCATCGACAGAGCAATGAACTCACCACGAGCAGCGGTCAATGTATTTCTCCGCAACCCATCCGTCAAAATTACTTTGGCCCACTCGGCTAGTATCATCTCACGGCCCCACGCACACGACGAATCAAGGGCAATAGCCTGCAAATCACTTAAATAAATACTGAGATTTGCCGCAAACGATGATATACTTCATTTGCATCATCTAATGCATCTTCCCACATGACCATCGCCAAATGTGCCTTGCTTCGCCGAAGGAGCAAGACTTGCGGAGATGGCGGGCTTAGAGACAAAGCGGCCGAATAATGAGAAATTGCTTTAGTGTGTTGTTGACCGACCATCGCGGCATTCCCAAGGTCGCATAATCTCTCGTGGCATCGAGATTTGAAACCTTGTTTAAGAACAATCCATCAAGTAGTCAGCACACATACCTGAGTGGCATACACGTTCACTTACTGGCAATTCATTTTGCCTCTTCACTTTGGGATGCCTCTGGCAAATCACTTTCCATGGTGCTGAGACACTCGGCCACCTCGATAATGCGATCGAATGTCTTAAGATGTTCACATACTGCTCGGTAAACATCGTTGTGTCTGTCATTTTCATCCGCCAACTCACACTCAATTGCGTCCATCACGTGATCGATGATGGCTTCGAGGTGTTCACATATCACCCGATAACTAGTAAATCTCGGAATCACGAACTTCGGAGTGTCATGCTGACGGGGTATGTTGGAACAAGGGAAAATACCCACATTGGCAGCAACACCTAAAGCACCTTCCCATGAGTGATAAGTCAACGTTGCCTTTGCCCACTTTGTTGCCAGCAAAATGAATCAAAATATTGGGTGTCATGGACACTCTCAGGGGCGGAGAGACAACGACACGTGAAATCTACGACGTCCGAATGAATGACCAGCCATGCGACAGGCAAGATACCAACCAGAAATCCATCATTCCTCTCATATAGACCTCTTGGTCCAAACTATCTACCATCCTTAGGAGGGATTCACCTCCATCAATCATGCGATCTGCTGCAAAAAGGGCTTCGTAAATACGCTGTGGAATTGCATATTTAAGAACTTCCACCCAGATACCTGAAAGACAGCGAGTTGTTCCATTAAGTTGCGATAAAGAAAGCACTTGATAAACTCACCAGGGATACTGCTAGCAGCAGTCGACTGGTATGCTGTCGTACTGTTTGGGACCGTGCACATTGAAACGAGTGTGTTGCACGCTCGTAGTCACTGCTATGCATATGAGAGTTTCCAAGGAAGAAGTGCATGTAAGCCTACAAGAATATCAGCAATGGTAGTAAGGAAGTCGAGCTGTACAAACTTGGACCATGTGACATGTTGGGTCAGAGGGGACTATAGCAATGAGGTTGTCCATACGCGAAATGGCATCATAATGCTCTCCAGTTATAAACACAAGGATTGCCTAACAACACGAACAGCCAAGAGGGTCAGATCCCATTGTGAGGAGCACATACCTTGATGAGAAGAAGAAAGGAAATGCGAGTGGAATGAAAGTACGCGAACGCAATATCGCACACTCTATATGCCTCATGCTTCTCCCCCTTTCCGACCAGTGCTATACTCTTCACGGTGTAGGCAAGGATGGATGGCTGGATCTCGATGGACTGGACGTGGACCAGGATAAGTCTCGGGGTGCGGGGAAAAGGGAAACGGAACCTCTTCGGCGCCATGAACCGCGGCATCCTACTGTCGCAATCGTGTTCGAACACGGGTTGTCTACAATGGATATAATGTAGGATGTGAGAACAAAACATTGTTTAGTACGCAATAAGTCGTCGAATACGTACGGTGATGCGAGATAGAGCTTTGATATAATCCACGATGGTGTTCTTGTCCAGCCCAGGTCAGCATCAACGCGAATCCATCTTGTTGGCAGACCACATACCAGTCATTGGCGACGAGGTATTAGTCAACGAACGATCTGCTTGCCCTTCAAACGTTCATCAGTGTCTTGACTATGTACGTGGGACTCCGTAATACCAACCCATGCTCTTTGATTTGCCTACTAGTGTCGCAAGGCGAAGTACCAGCGTATCCAATATTAGTGATCTCTACAGCCTGTATGGTGAACGTAGCGTCGCGTCACACATCATGCATGGAGCCATCACTCTGTCGACCTTTCCCCGGGGCTGTCCTGAAGTAAGTAGTCGTAACCAAGAAGCTCCAGCAACGAATAGGGCGATAAAGGGTCAGTGCACGACGTAAGTACCGGCCCCGGGACCACCCTATGAAGTGACTTTTGGAGATGGTGTCGTGTTGGAAACCATGGCGTTCGTTGGTTGTTGCGCTCGGGGATTATCAGTTCAAGTTGCAAGTAGATACCTTCAACTGTGTACTCGACACCAACACAGTGTTAATCACTTAGGATGACGATCTAAATAGACGTTGACCCAATTGGTAAACAGTTGTTCTTACCATCATGTGCTGACTGATAGCGAGAGTAACACTTTTCGGGTATTAATTCGGCCCCCTTTCTCATCGCTTCCCACTGTTTCATCCCACCTTTTGCCAGCGGGCAGTGCATCGAACCATGTCGACCAGTCTTTTGCGCACCAACTTGCAGACACACACGCCGGCGCAGAGGTATGCATCATGCGACATTGATGGAACGGACCCGTCCAAAGCCAAAGTCTACGCGACGGACCTGTACGAAGACGGGTACGACGATCCAGTGTACCAGGCAAAAGCCCGCATATTGAATCACGCGATACAAGACATTGGCATGGGGAAATATCAGGTAGAGTGAACGATTCAACGACTGTCTGAGGCGTTCGTAGTGATGCTTAGCACTGCGGCAGTGGTATCTGTTTGTCGTGGCTGGCTTTGGGTGGTTCGCGTAGGTCCTTTCGTGTTCCCGCCGGTCTGGGTGTGCGCTTACGGTTGGTCTTGCTGTACAGTGACAGTGTTTGGCCGGTGAGTGCGCCAGAGAAAGACATCGAGCAGCATTGAACCATGTTTTGCTGCTAGCTGTTGAGCGGGCTGATTCTAACGCCGGTCGTTTACGAGTTTCACTTTGAGGGTCCGCTTCTCTCTTTGGCATCCAATGTTGGTCTCCTCATGGGTGCCATTTTTTGGAGCTTGGGATGTGATATCTGGGGTCGAAAGTGGGTTTGTTATCTGGTCGTCTGAACAAGGTTGACAAGTAATCCAGGTGGTCGTTCAACTTGACGCTGCTCATCGCGGGCATTTTCGGCTTGGCTTCTGGTGGCTCACCCAACTTTATCATTTTGGCTAGCCTGGTTGCCGTCGTTGGCATCGGCGTTGGTGGTACGTGTGTCAAGTTTCGTGACGAATCGCGCAATAAACTGTACTCGAGGTAACGTGCCCGTGGATTCAGCTGTCTTTTTGGGTAAATTAGATTCCTTTTGCATACTTCAAGCTGACTGATTTCATCCTGCTAGATTTCATCCCTGCATCTCATCAATACCTGTTGACGATACTCTCGGTCTGGTGGTGTCTGGGACAACTCCTTTGTAGCCTCGTAAGCCCGAGAAGCGCCTCGTCTTTCGTTCTGATGTACACGTCCTCCACAGATCGCGTGGCCACTGATAGCCAATTTCTCTTGTGTATCTGCCGAAAAGTGCGAGAGGGCGAACAATATGGGATGGAGGTACCTGCTCTTCACTCTTGGCGGGATCACCCTCTTCCTCTGGGGTCTTCGTTTCTTCGTCTTTACCCTCCTCGAAAGTCCGCGATTCCTCTCCGGGATCGGCAAGGACGCTGAAGCAGTCGCGGTCATTCACGAGTTGGCCAGGTTCAATGGCAAGACAACGACGCTCACGGTAGAAGAGCTGGAGGCACCAGGACGGCACCCGTACGCTTCGCCAACGAGAACCCGGCATGCCATTTTATCCAAAGACTCCAAGTACGGTGTGAGTCACATCAAGGCGCTGTTTGCAACTCGAAAGATGGCTTGGTCTACCAGTCTACTCATCGTGTTGTGGGGTACGGCAACACCCCCCCTGTTCCGAGGCGTCACTGACTCGTTTTAGGTGTCATTGGTCTCGCGTCGACGCTCTATAACAACTTTTTGCCATACTTGTGAGTGTCGGTGTGTTACCGCTCGACGCAGCTTGACCGTGTATCAAGATTGGCTAGTCGGGGTGCTGAGTTCGGAGACACATCCCTTTCCACCACCTATCGCAACGTACGCACTGGTGTGCATCGCGTTGGCTCACGCTCACGCACTCTACAGCTCGTGATTCTGAGCATGCTTGGCGTGCCCGCTGCGTTCCTCGCAGGCTGGGCCGTCGAGACGCCGTACATTGGACGCAAAGGCAGCCTCGCCATCTCCGCAGGCGAGTCACACCCTCTTTCACGCGTCCCTTGCCGCTCAACGACCTCCCGCGAAATAAAGGGCTCACTGGCGCGTTTCTGTACGCGAGCACCACCTCGAGGACGTCGAATCAGTTGTTGGGGTGGAATTGTGGCTACGTGTGTTTCAGCAACGTGCGTTCTTCGTCTGACGCTCCGTAGGTATTGACTGAGAGGGAACGAATAGATGATGTACGGCGTGCTGTACGCCATGTCGCCAGAGATTTTTCCTGCCAAGGACCGTGGGACGGGCAATGGGCTGACGGCGACGGCTGCGCGCGTGTTTGGCGTTATGGTATGTGTGTCTACTCGAAGGTGGCTCTGGATGATGGACGTTGACAGGCGCCGGTGATTGCGCTGTACGCGAACCTCGCGACAGCGGTGCCGGTGTATATCGCGGGGGGGATGATCATTGCTGCAGGTGGTCTGGCCTTGTTATTGCCGTATGAACCGAGAGGTAAGGCGTCCATTTGATAGATGTCTGATAGAGAGGGGACGAAGTCGAAGTAGAGAAATAGATAGATTTTTTGTAGTCTTGTTGTGCTGTTTTGAACGTTCGCTATTTATGAACATGCACGTAGTATACATTGCACAGAGTTCACAATACTACCCTCTATTGTAACCAAGCGAGAAGATCTCTCCGGATCACTCGTCCAACTCGTCCTCTTCCTCGCTCGCGTCGTCGACGAGGTCGCGATGGACCATGTCGACGACGGCCTCGATCGCTGCATTGGACATGCGGGGCATGGCACCGGGGCGGAGCAATGGATGACGCGCCTCGTCCAATTCTTCCTCCTCAGCGCTTTCCACCGAGCGGAGACTGCCGTTCTCATCTGCACTCCCGCCCCCGCCTTCGCTCTCGGTCTCGCTGTCCTCGTCCGAAGAGCCACCACGTTCGAGATCCTCAGACGACGCCACTTCGAAATCGTCGTCGTCCGGGTCCGAGTCGTCCCAAGCAAGACCCTTGACCGTCCCATTGGCGACAGGCCGCGTCGACCGTGCGTCCTGGCTCGTAGCGGCGCCAGCAACCTTGCCAAACCGATGCTTTCGATGCCGCGCCCACACATCGATCGGATCCTGCTCCTTGCCATCGACCATCGAAAACGCAGTCTCGACCACGTCATCTCCATCCCCGTCCTCTTTCGCCTTGCGCGCGAGAGTGACAGAACAGGTCCGCCCGGTCGCGCTGATCAACCGCACGCTATCCTTGGCCGGTAAATCCTCGACGGCCCAAAACTCGCAGGGCTTGCTCTCGCCCCACAAGATACCCACGTCAAAGAACCAGAGCGTGCCCGCTTTGGCGGCGAGGTAGGCGTCGATGCCGGCTGCGGCGTGGCCAGCCTTGGGCGTCGCGCACGCGCTGCGAAAGACGGTCATGGAGGGTTCGAGGAGGGGGACGGGGACGTGTGCGAGCCAGTTGCGGAGCGCAGGGGCGGTTTCGGCGCCTTTGGCGACGGTGGTGGTGGTAGGCGATGTGGCGGTGGAGGCATACGAGGTGGTCTCGAACGCGGTGGTGGTGAGCGCGTCGAGGCCAAAGATGATCTGCTGGGCCGGTGACGGGGGCGCGGACGCTGCCACCTTTGTCCTGTCTGGGGCATCGGAGGGCAAGAGGACGACGGTCCAGTGGCCCTTGGTTTTACCGCGCGTGGGGAGTAAAAATGCGCGTGAGATGAGGGCGAGGGGGACGGAGGCTTCGAGAGCGCGGGTGGACGGGTTGACAAAGCGGATGGAGCGGGCGTGCACGGTGAGGTCTACTTTTTTGCGGACGGGGGAGGTGGTGAAGATGGAGGGGAGGGTGAAACGCGGGGGGTCGTCGGGGTCGGGTTGGACGGTTTTTTGACGCTTTGGAGCGGTGTCGGGCGTGTCGTCGCGGGCACGTTTTCTACTGCCGATGGCATTTTGGAGTGCTCTGAGCGCTGTGGGCTGATTGCGAGACCAGTCGTTGCGGGCGTCGGGGAGACGGGGAGGACAGTCAGCGCCGAGGGCAAAGGCGAGGAGAGTTTCGATGTCAGAACGGTTCCTTGTGGGTAAATCAGAGATGACAGACGTCGGGAGATGAAGAGCGAGGATGTCAAGCAGAGGTGTATCAGAGCCCATCGTGGTACAAAGTCAAGTTCAACAATAAGCAAATTCGAGGTCGTATCGATACGCTTCCCAGTCGACCTGTAACCCACAACGACAGAGCGGTTCTAACCTCGCCGCCAGATTCTCTACCAGCATCGACGGTGGCATACAATCATACACCATGCTGACTCGCACTGGCTTGCACGACAAGTGTCTCAGTCGCGCAACCCCTCGTGCCATCAACGCGTACCGCTTCTCGATCATGTCCCCCACCATCGACACCGTCTCCTTCGTATCCCAGTACACGAACAGCCGCTCCAAACTCGGCAGTAGACACGCCAACACACCCTCTCTTTGCACCCGCGGCGTCAACGCCTCCAATAAATCCCTCGGCGACGAGTCCTCGTCCGGATGATACTCCAGTTCCACCAACAGCGGCGCCTCGACGACCAACCCGATCATGTCATCCGACGTGAAATGCTTCGAGCTCGTCGAGAACCTCAGGTGCCGCAGCGTCCCCTGGTGGCCTTGCAAAAACCCTTTCAGCTGCCCATGGTACATCACGACGTCTCGCCGCGGACAATAGTCCTCCACAGACAGCGCACACAGCCGCGGTGCCTGTAGCGCACTCAGCAGATCCCCCATCTGCATCGTGTGGCTCGCCTCGCGAAGCACCTGCAGTCGAAGACACTCGAGCCTCGGCATCGTAAACGTGTCCAGGGGCCCATCCCGCATGCCGCTGTCGATGGTGATGGCGCACTCCCTGAGCGACGTGCATCGCTGCAGGACAGCCGCATAGTCCGTGATCGACGTCGTGCTCGACCGCGCATCATGCATAAAAGACAGCCGCGTCAGCGTCGCCCAAGGTGCATCCACGTCCCGAACGGTCAGCCCCGCGAGCGACAGAGACAGCTGTTCCAATGGCGCAACAGACAGATCGAGACAGATCGGCTGCAGGTTCTCTACCTCGTCTGGCTGTCGCGTGCCAAAAAACGACATGGAATAACCCCCATCGGTCACGTCGAACGTCGACAGCGCGGTACACCTGCTAAACGCCCCGCAGGCGAGCCTGTATATCACCGGCGAGTTCTGTAAACGGACGTGGACCGTCTTCCACCGCTTGGCGTGGCACCGGATGGTCTCAAAGAGTTCCACCAAGCCGGGCAACACCCGCTCCGTCTTGCACAGCACGACAAGCTTGAGGGGAAGACCACCCGAGTGCGCGAGCCACGTCTGCAGCACCGGAAACGCATCCTTGCGTAGCTCGTCCGAATATCGCCCATCGCAGACGTTGACCACGATGACCCGCCACAGCCGCGGCGTCGCATGCGCGACCGCCCGCCAGGCATGACATACCCGTCCGAGCAACAACGGGGCCTCTTTGTGCCTCGACGTCGCCGAGAAGAGCAACGGGTTACCCTTGTCGAGACAGTGTTCAAATATCTCGGACAGGAGCTCGGGCGGAAGACGCTTGATCGGGGCGAGCGCCGCATACAGCTTGTCGAGCGCGTCTTCCGCTTGGGTCTGGTGGCGCTCCATATCAGCGAGACTGGCTCTGAGCTCGGCGACGCGGTCTCGGATCGTGCCGAGTTGGCGTTGGTGTTGATTAATGAGGGATTGGATGTCGGTGCATGCCTCGCTGGATGGACATGCGTTGGACTGGAACAGGGACGTATAGGCGTGCTAGATCAAGATAGTCCAACGTTGGTGAGATTGTCAGGAACGCAAGCACGACTTACGGGAATCGCTATGGGTCCAATGGCGGTCGATATACTGTTGTTTGTCATCTCGAACTAAATCGTTGGTGAGCATAGCATCACGTTTGAGAGAGAGAGAGACGACGTACAAGCTGATTTCTTTGATGTCTCCGGAACTGACCGGTCCATGGTACATCTCTTTAAGTACGGACGGCTCCAACGGGAGCCCAGTGGATAAGTCGCCGGGTTTGAACTCACTGCAACGATGGCTCTCCTGATCACGGCAGACATGCGGACCCGGCGTGCGTGCGTACGTACATGGACTGGACGGTGGTTTCTTTCCAGGCAAGGTTCGAAAGCGAGCCATGGTGGCGCACAAGCTCCGCCCATGTAAAATGAAAAAGGGTACTTCCAGATACTTGTCCTAGTGCTTCGAGGCTTCTGATAATGTCCGCGAGTGCGTCAGGTGCGAGCGATTGTGGTAGGATGCACACCAAGTATGTGAGGTGGGCCCATGTCTTGGGCGGATTCAAGAAGCAAGGGGCAAGTCCCCCACTACCTCCGTGATATGCAGGTACTAGTCCTGGCGCAATAACACCACAAAAAGAGGGGTAATTAGAATCGCATCGCGATCACATCCACTCACTACTATTCATGATCGAATAAAGATGTGACCCACTCTCAAAGTTCCAATCCCTTCGTCTCTCTAAACGTAAGGATCACCCGACTGCCACCGCAAGCCGCGTTATCTTGTGGACACCCATCAACGCTTTTGGCGTGAAACGAGGCACTAGGGGCAGCCTTGGAACGTTCGTGACGCACCAACGACCATATCATGGAGCCTGGACACGTTGTCAACGCACCTCGGAGTGGAGGATACAGCCATAGGGCTATGGCTCAATGATAAGCGTGATAAGGAACGTGCCCCGTCAAACTGGTATGTGCAGTATGCCCACTCCAGGCAGGCGCTCTACGCCGACAAGAGACTCATCGAATGATCTAAAAATAAATAAAAAAGGTCAACGTCGTGGCGCCGTACGCAGCGGACGAATGCGGAGCGGAAGTCAATACGTCAAAGCAAAGCAACTTGGCGACCGTCTCGCCATATCGACCGACGCTCTGAAAGGTCAGGTGCGGTATCACTTCCATCATGATCGGAACTGCGGCTGCCCAAAGGAACGAAGCGAATTATGAAAATGGCAGCCGTGCTGTCGCCCCGAGCATCAAGGAGAAGCTCTCCGTCGAAAAGGGAACTGCATCGTGGCGTGACAAGATGGCTCAGATGACTAGCATAAGTGCACGTTGTGGCATTCATATCATATCGCCTGATCATGTTCGCTCTTCGCCCGACTGAGCAAACATGAACAATCCCTTGGAAAGCAGAATGCAGTTTGATCGGAGAACGTGCGTCCGAAATGACCTGTCTTCATCTCCCCCGAGATGAGCTCCGGAAGGGTTATCATCATTCCTAAAGTGTCAAGCGTGCAGAAAAACACGTTTACCACCCAGCTTGCTCTCCCGGTCGAGCGACTTCTTCTCATATCTCTTAATCGCGTCCGGCGGTTGGTCCATGGTCGTTGGCCGGACGTGATAGTTGCAACTTGCTAGAGCCAGTAAAGCAGAGACGTCCTGAAAACCTGTACCAAAAGTCAACTTTGAGAGAATCGTCTCAGAACTACGAATAAGTACACCACCACAGGTGACAAGTGTCAATCAGGCGAGCGATTCCCTCGGCGGTTCGGGTATTCTGACATGAATTGCCGATTTGCTCACCCAACTTCCAACTTTGCATGCGCCGTCTGTGATGGCGCGCATAGTATCGGACCATGCGGGTCAGCAACCCAGATACGCCCAAGACCTAATTCGTTGCATCATTCTATCACGGTATTGCCTACGGAGCGTTATATGAGCGCGCTCGTCAACATCAAAAACCAGCGTACTGGGAACGAGTCGCAAGCCATACCTAACTGGAACTCCCAGTCGGAACTCGTTCCGATATACCTATTTACCTTCGGAACCTCAGCATCATGATCACGCGCCAGATATATATACACGATCATGTGCAGCATTCGTCCGTTTCAATGGTCACCTGGCCAAACAGAAACAAGGATGCAGATGTTGAATGATCAATGAAACATCTGAGTCCTCATCAGTGGTTCACAGGTACGTCACCACGCATCGCATCGCCCAGTGATCCAGCGGGGGCTCGGTACTTACTTTGCTTCGAACCATGTTGACAGGGGCGGCAGCGCCGATGAGAACGCCGCCTCAGGCTGCCTGCAGCGTGAAAACAGACTCGCAAGATTAGGCTTGGCACCATAATTGACGCCTCGGGTGCCTGTCAGGGCAAAGAATATTTTTGTACACCAGGGGAGCACTGGTGTGCGGAGAACGCTGGGACCGGGCCCCCTTTTTCTATGGAAACCATTAGGACGACATATGATAGTTTGACGGGTTCTGAACACCTCGAGCGAGTCCAAAAAAAATTATATTCCACAATGGTAGATGAGCACAACGAAACGATATACTACCGAGTAAAAACCACGCAAGGGTAGTGGTATATCGTGCTCCCAATACTATACAGAGTCCTAGATATCGAAATCCTTCCATTCCGATTAAAACACGAGAGAGAGAGATCTACCATGCAATCCAAGCAATGAAAGACTGGGATGGCCACCGAGTCAGTCATCCACAGCACAACGACGTGAACATGACACCTCACCTTGGGATACGTCCTCACGATCAACTTGCGCAGCTCGTCCATCATCAAGATACCAAATGCAAACGCAAATGGAATGCCCCAATACATGCCTGGGATGGGTCTCATGTAGAAGACTTGCTGAAGCCCGGGTCCGTAAAGGTTGGTGGCTGCAATCGCAATTGTGGACGCCAAGCTGCACGGTACGACCAGATTACGGCGAGGACCCCAGAACGGATTCGAGGTTACCATCGAGGCGCGACGGTTACGAACGGACAATAGAGTACCCCACTGGCAAATGGCAAGCGTGACGTAGCTAGATAGCCACAAGTTGTCAGGAAATAAAAGCAAAAATGGTCTGCAAAGACGTACTAGATACTGCTGCCCACATAGACAAATTCTGTGAGCTGGCCGATGGTAAAGCCTTGCCAGCCATCCGCCCACAGGTTAAAGACCAATATGACCTTGTAGAAAGAGAGGCCCTGCTGTTGCATGTACAAGAACCACATGGCCATCGCGCACGGCCAAAGCATGAGCCCAATGAACTGAATAATTATCAGTCTTGTGGCCAGTTTACAAAAATAGGTCATTCACCAAGTAGACTTGCACGAACAGACGCCAATCCGTCAAACGGTCAGTCCGTGCATTCCGTGGTTTACGCCTCATGAGGTCTGTCGAGTCATCAGAAAATACACAAGGATCATACATATACTGTACTCACCGGACTCCGCCTTTTCGTACATCAAGGATACAGACATGACGACGTCGTTCGTAATACAGAAGCAAACCTGTTGGTATGTAGACATGGGTAGCTGCATTCCAAGAAGGACGTTTGCGAGGACAGCCATGAATTCCGTGTAACTTCCAGCCTGAAATCCACGTCAGGCTCAGCGGATGTACTTGCAAGGTTTCACTAACTGGCATGAGATATAACGTAACCTTTTTGAGGTTATCAAAGACAAGACGACCCATCTCAATTGCGACGGGTATCGATGCAAAGTCGTTCTTGAGAAGGACGAGCGCGGCTTGAGTTGGTGTCAGCATGGGAACGACAGCAAGTAAGGTCGACATACCAGCCTCCTTTGCAACATCACTTCCACTCCCCATTGCCACGCCAATGTCACCAGCTTTCAGCGCAGGGGCATCGTTGACACCGTCACCCGTGACTGCCACCGTGTTATCCCCTCGGAACTTGATCTCCTCGACGATCTTCATCTTCTGGTCGGGGGTCGTACGCGCAAACACAATCTCAGCGTACGAGCCCACAATAATATCCCAGTCAATCGGGGTAAGAGTGGAAACGTCATCGCCAGTCAAAACAAGCGACCTGATCGGGGTATCCTCCGAAGGCTTGATATCAAAGCGTGTCTTGTATCGGGGTGCGTTTTCAGTTGCGACCGCTCTGATGGTTTTAATCGTGTCGATTCGCTCTTGAGTGATAATCCCGACCTGAGGGAAAGTTTAATCATATTCACAATGTCGAGAGGCGAATTTACCTGACACGCGATTGCTACCGCAGTAAGCTTGAAATCACCGGTGACCATGAAGACGCGAACGCCAGCACGTTTGATCGTCTGAATCGCCAATGGCACATCTTCACGAGGAGGATCGCGAATGCCGACAAGGCCGACAAGCGTCAAGTCTTGCATCTCAGAGTACATCAAATCCTCCATCGTGTTTGCAGGCAATCCGAGCTTGATGCCGTCCAAAGACTTGCGACAACTATTGAACGACGTTAGGAGGGCATCTTCTTCGATAGAGCGAACGGAGACTCACAGCGCAAGGACCCGCTTGCCTTCGCTCGACCACTCATTTTGGAGAGTAGCCATTCTCTGCCTTTCGTTCGATCCGAATGGTACGGAGGTGCCATCGCATTGCATCACACTGGAGCATGAGGGGAACAAGACGTCCGGACCACCCTTGACAAGCATCCAAGCCGAAGACTCGTGTTTCTTGTCGTTTGGAACTGCAACAGTAAGTGCCCACTTGTTGCGAGAGTTGAATGGAATGTCGAAATGTTTCGTCCAAGATTGAAGAAGCTGGGCAGTGTCAATTCCCAGAGCAGGAACGGAAAGGGCCTCGGAGAAGCGTAACAACGCAGTGTCTGTCGGATCGCCCTTCACCGCACGGTCTTCGACCGGCTTTTCCAGGGTAGTTGCGTCGAATTTCGCGGCGTTGCAAAGTCGAGCGATTTGATGAATGACTTTGAGACCAGAAAACATTACGGGATCCGAGGCACCTGAAGTCTTCTCGCGAATATCACGAACGGAGAAATGATTGTCGAGAAAAGCGATGTCCTCGAGCATCTACAAAAGTCTAATGTGGACATGCATGCAAAACCAATACTCTGCAGCGACGCACCATCTTTCCTGCCGTCAGCGTACCTGTCTTGTCAGAGCACAGGACAGTCATGCATCCTAGGGTTTCGATGGTAGCCAAGTTCTTCACCAATACAGAGCGCTTTGCCATACGGCGAGCGATGACCGTCAACGAGAGGGCAACGGCGATGGGCAAACCCTACGAGAAGACATCGGACTAGAAGACAGATTATAACTAGAAAGTACGCATACCTGGGGTACGAAAGCTGTGAGACAACCAATCGAGTTTACGATAGCTACCGCTACCGTCGCGTCATAACCAGGGTATTCCTTGCGCAGCCAAACGCCATACAGAAGGAGCGAGAGGAGGAAAAAGAAAAGAGCGAGACCAGAGATGATCTTGGTGAAGAACCAGACCTCCTTCTGGATCGTCGTGAGCTTGAACTTCTTTTCGCCGGACATGGCGACCAAGCGACCCATGACCGAACGGTCACCAGTAGCGAACGTGACACCAGTGCAGGTACCCTGCGTAACAAAGGTCGAGTTCAGGGCAAGGTTGCGAGTCTCCAGGGCGTTGTCCGACGTTGCCGTCAAAACTCCGGGGATCATGTCACTATGCTGCTCTTAGCCCATCTACGCCCCCAAAAATTTAGAAGATGTGCGGGCTCACCTCTCACCAGTAAGTAAAGAACGGTCAAACCGAAGATCTGAGGACGCCTCTACTATTCTCAAATCGGCCGGAACACGATCACCAGGTCCGAGGAGGACGACGTCGCCAACGACGATGTCAGTAGCAGGAAGGAGCACTTGCTTTGCATCACGAACTACGGAGGCCTCCTCAGCGATGAGAGACTTGATCGACTTCATGATTCTGCCCGCACTCCAGTCTATCAAGGCATAGAAAGTAGCCGAGAGGATGATGACAAGCAACTGTCACCGAGACAAAAATTATGAAAACAGCGCACTTGATCCAACGGACGGCACTCACCAGCAGGATTGCGACGCCGAGCACGAAAGCCGTGGGTGGTCCGAGTGGCTTGTAAGACAGCTGTAAATGACAAGTGAGCGGTCGAAAGCAACTTTCATGGCGAAACCACGTACGATTGTCAAGATGAACGCGATCCACATCAAAAAGTTGAAGCCACCAAAGATGTAGTTGAGTGCCTTCTTCCAGTACTGGGTGGGTGGAGGACTGACGACGTTCCTGCCATCCTTGATTCTGCGCTGAACGGCGGTCGTGTCCAAACCGTGCACGGGGTGGGTAGAGTAACGGGTGTACACCTCTTCTTGGGAGATGAGGTGGACGTCGATGCTTGCGATAGCATCAGCTGGATCTGTGCCACCGTTGTCCTTTGCTGGCAATTTCTTTTCCTCTACACGAACTGAGAGGGTGCGATAACTAGGAAAACGGCGTTGAGCGGGTGCTGGACGACGAACACAAAGTAGGGAAAGGTCTCACCCGATCTGAATCCCATAGCCGGGGACCCTCTCCCTGTTGGAGACCTGCGAGTTCGTCCTTTGGACGTCCATGGGTTTGGGTCAGAAGAGGTGGTTTTCTTCCATCCATATGAGTTCCCCGGTTCCTTTATCTGTTCGGTTAGTGTGGCCATGCGCTGCGTTGTTTTCGCTACTTGGGTTTTGTCATGGGTGTCCACTGTCACACCAGGGGTCGTGAAGCCATGACATCAAGGTTTCGCATCGAGCACTGGTTACATACCGATTATGCCACCGCGACCCAAGTTTGGGGAACCCTCTCGGGCGTTTGAGTGGTTATTAATATCATGTTGACTCCCTTTTTTTCGATTTGCGTGGTATTCGCTACGAACCGATGACCAAAAGACCGCACCTGGTAGTCTGAACACCACTTGAATTGGAGAAACTTCCCGGCAGTTCGAGCATGATCCGCCCAGGAGGTGTGTGAACAGATCATTGGAGTCGTCGTCATTCCATTAGCGAAAACACCTCGTCTCATGGTACTGCCATGTAAAAGACAACGACGGCTAACTTACCACTGCGGGAACCATCCGTGAACTTGCCCTCCCATATAATTTGTCCTCGCACACAAAGGGGGTGCCTCGAGGCGCTTTGCTCGCTTGAAGACAGACAAAGGTGACTATAATAATTGTTTCTGATCCAACTCCGAATTATTCAGCTGATATGTTTGACCCTTCCGCGTTAACTATCTCGAGGGATACATTCGGGGAATACAAAGGCACAGTTTATTCCAAAACGATATATGGACAATCATACATGTTTGCAGACATCAAAAATATAGCAGACTTCAGACTGACAGGGATGATGGCGATATGCCATACCGAACGTGTTACCATGCCATCTTGGCAATAATTGACTGTTCGGACGTGATGAGACAACGTCGTTGTGCACACACACTAGTGACTTACCTTGGGGTACGTCCTCACGATTAGCTTACGGAGTTCGTCCATGATCAAGACTGCAAGCGCGAAACCAAAAGGTGGGCCCCAAAACATGGCCGGGATCGGCGTAGTGGAGAAGACTTTCTGAAGTCCCCGCCCATACAGGTTAACAATAGCAATCAGAGCCGTACCAACCATTCCAACGGGTACGATCAAGTTCTGCCTGGGTCCCCAGAGCGGATTTGATTGCAGGAGCGAGACTCTCCTGTTACGAATAGCAAGAATGTTGCCATATTGAATAAACACCATCGTCACATAGCTATGCCGGTCAGTGGTCGTGGGGCCGGGGAGAAGTAGCTCACTTACTAGATACATTGTCCGGTGTTGACAAGGTTCGCGAGCTCGTCGCCCGTTTTTCCCTTCCAGCCAGCTTGCCATTTGTTGTAGGTCAGGATGACATCATAGAAACCGAGACCATTCTGGTCCATGTACAAGAACCACATCGCCATACAGCAGGGCCAAGCCATAAGCCCGGTAAACTAGTTGACAATTAGGCCATGCTCACGTGGCACGCACAACTGACGTACCAGGTAGATTTGTACGAACAGTCGCCAATCTGTGAGACGATCTGTCCTTGCATTCCTCGGTTTTCGTACCATAAGGTCGGCTTCCGGTTTCTCGTACATCAAACAGATGGACATGACGACATCATTCGTGATCGAGAAACAGACTTGCAGGTACGAGCTCAAGGGAATCTGCATTCCCAACAAGACATTTGAAAGCACTGCCATGAATTCCGTGTACGAGCCGACCTGGAGGATAATCAAGCCAAACATCTAGCTGGGCCACGAGGGTAACTTACCGGCATCAAATACAACGTCACTTTCTTCAGGTTGTCGAATACCAAACGACCCATCTCAATAGCAACAGGGATGGATGCGAAATCATTGTTGAGCAAGATGAGTGCAGCTGACCGCCATCGTTGGAATTGGTACAACAGACAAGTCACCAAGACTTACCAGCTTCCTTTGCAACGTCACTTCCGCTTCCCATGGCGACACCGATGTCAGAGGCTTTAAGGGCCGGTGCATCATTGACACCGTCACCCGTAACTGCGACGGTATTGTCCCCACGAGATTTGATGTTCCTCACGATTGACATCTTCTGGTCAGGAGTCGTGCGAGCGAACACGATTTCGGTGTATGATCCAACAATCACGTTCCAATCCGAAGGGGTAAGGGTGGCGACATCTTCGCCAGTCAGGACGAGGGAGCGGATAGGATCATCCTCAGAAGGTTTGATCAACGACGGACGAATCTTCTCTGGGTACTCGGCCGCATGAACGTCTTCGATTGTTTCAATGCGATCTTGCGTCACGATGCCGACCTAGGCGATGTCGAATCAACAAAGACACGGGGGATGATGCAAATGGCCCCACCTGACGAGCAATTGCCACGGCGGTCAGTTTGAAATCACCGGTAACCATGAGTACCCTGACGCCGGCCCTCCGAATGACGTTGATCGCAGCTGGAACATCGGGCCGAGGTGGATCACGAATCCCGACCAATCCGATCAGTGTGAGGTCTTGCAATTCATCATACATGACCGTTTCTAAATCACTGGGAGGCAGATCGCTCTTGAAGACTTCAAGCGGTTTACGGCACCTATGCTATTCTTGAGCGAACATCTTGGCACGCGAAAGGGTGGACTTACAATGCAAGGACTCGTTGGCCCTCGCTCGACCATGCGCTCTGGAGGACGGAAAGCTGTTCTCGCGCCGAGTCGTCAAATGGCACGACAGAGCCGTCCGACTTCATGACCGTGGTGCAAGAGCGGAACAAGATGTCGGGTGCGCCTTTGGCGTATATCCATGTTTCGCTCCGCTTCTCGCTGATGCTACCTTCGACCACGTGGTTGACCTCGAAGACCGAAAGCATCCATTTATTCTTGGAATTGAACGGAATTTCAAACAGACGTCTGGATCTGTTCAAAAGCGAGGAGGAATCGATGTTGAGATTTGGGACCGACAATGCCTCAGAGAAGCGGAGAATAGCGGTGTCTGTGGGATCCCCTTTGACAACACGCTCCGCAACTGGGCGGTTGGCGGTAGCAGCGTCGAACTTGGCGCCATTGCAGAGTCGGGCCACCTTGTGCAAGGCATCCAACGCAGTGTATGCCCGAGGATCAGATGCTTCTGCCACTTTCTCCTCAACCTCATCAACTCTCATCGAGGCATCGAGGAAAGCGATAGACGTGACGGCCTACAGGAAGAATTAGCATGGCAGTCGTGTTGGACGTCAATACAACTTGCCATCTTTCCCGCAGTCAGAGTGCCTGTCTTGTCAGAGCATAAAACAGAAATACAGCCGAGTGTCTCGATAGTCGCCAAGTTCTTGACGAGGACGTTTCTGGCGGCCATGCGACGGGCAATCACAGTCAGGGAGAGCGCGACACAGACAGGGAGACCCTGAGAGAGGGGCTAAGGACTTTGGTCCTACATTACTGAAAAAGAGACTCACCTGGGGGACGAACGCAGTGAGACACCCAATCGAGTTGATAATTGCATTACTGATGTTCTCGTATCCCGGATAAGCCTTACGAAGCCAGACACCGTAGAGCAGGAGCGAAAAACAGAATAGCGACAGGGCGACAGAAGAAATGACTTTGGTGAAGAACCAAATTTCCTTCTGGATTGTCGTCAATTTGAACTTTGTCTCGCCAGACATGCGGACCAAACGCCCCATGACAGTACGATCACCAGTGGCGAACGCTACACCGAGGCAGTTGCCCTGGGTGACAAACGTTGAGTTGAGAGCCAAGTTGCGTGTCTCGAGGGCGTTTTCCGAGGTAGAATCGAGGGATCCCGGTACCATATCACTGAAGTCGGTATCAGTCATATGTAATCGAGGAACTAGGTGAAGCATGAACCGACCTTTCTCCGGTAAGAAGAGAGCGGTCGAAGCGTAAATCGGAAGACATTTGAACGATTCTGAGATCGGCAGGGACACGATCACCAGTGGAAAGCACGACAATGTCACCAAAAACAATCTCGTTTGCAGGGATGAGTTGTTGATTGCCGTCCCGTATGACTGCAGCCTCGTGAGCAATGAGGGACTTGATAGACTTCATGATGCGGTTTGCGTTCCAGTCTACCAAAGCATAAAAAGTAGCGGAAACGACGATGACGAGCATCTACGAGGGACGTGATGCTGAGAATAAAGAAGAGAGATGACCATGGAGGCGGGAGCTCACGAGGAGAACGGCGACACCGAGGTTGAAGGCTAACGGGGGTTGTCCCAGAGGCTTGTATGATAGCTACGGAAATTTCATTGGTGACGGGAAGAACCGAGGGATCTTGGGGAGAAGACTTACGAGTGTGACGACGAATGCAATCCACATGAGAAAGTTAAAGCCTCCAAAGATGTAGTTGAGAGCCTTCAACCAGTACTTGGTCGGAGGCGGGCTAATGATGTTTCTTCCATCTTTGAGTCTGCGTTCGACGGCAGCAGCCTCGAGACCGACGGTGGGACTGCACGAGTAGCGGACATAGACTTCGTCTGTCGGAATAAGGTGAGCGTCTATTGCGGCGATGGCATCTGCAGGGTCAATCGATTTCTTGGGCTTTTCATGGGCAGCGACTTTTTCGTCGACACGGATCGAAAGAGTGCGGTACCTGTTGTGACGAAGAAGGCATCAACGAAGGCGGGAAGTGATGTGTTGATGGAGAAGTAGTACCCTATCTGTATTCCGTAATTGCCAGGCCGTCCTACCTCTGCAGACTTGCGCGAGGCGGCGTCGCCCACCGACTTCTTCTCCATGGATGGGACAGGACCTGAAAGAAAAGAAAAGGTGGAGATGGGCCCTTATATTCTATATTTTTGGTGCCGTCCGTGCAGGTGAGCTGATTTCGCCATTGAGCTGCTCTACCACGGATGCGGTGATTTCGCCATTCCCGTTCTCATCCCACAGGGGGTTCCCTCGACAGCTTGGCCCGGTTGCCGAAGCCATCGCTTACCTACGACAACCGATACTCCGCATCTCCGCCAGCGATGAGACTCTCTACCCAGCTATGTAACATCGTTCCTAGCTCAGCTACTTGGGGGCTCCGAAAATACGCACCCAGTGCCTCAGACGTCTCCTTTGTGGCTGAGATAATCACTATGCCAACACATTTGGCATGTGTCTAATGATCAGCTGTTGTCGAAATGGCAGGAAGCTCCCCTAGGAGTGCATGGGCTCAATCCTCGATGGCCAGAAATTGGCCTGCAAACATCTGTGTACTGCTCCACAGGCCAAGAGCACGCTAGAGTCGCAGACAGGTAACGCTTACCGTGACTATCCACAGTCTAACTGACGAACAACAGATAAAAAAACCATCACGTCCTCTCTGGTGGGCTGCCTGGTCGTCCCAATAATAATGATGTCTGCACCACGCCTGAAATACACAGCAGAGATCACCCTGCTGTATATGGCAAGGGCGGGCATTCAATGAAGTGAAGGATCATCGCAACCTTAGGAGGGCAAGACAAGACTTTGTCGGTGCTACTGAGGGTGAGGCAAAGAAGGTTCAGAATGACCATGCTCCACGGTGGGTACTAAGTATTTTTATGTTCCTGAACCCACACTGCCCTGACGCTGTGCCTGTCCACGGTGATAAGTGACGAGGTTTCAGGACTACATATCTAGTTATCAAGTGTTTGAACTGTATCGATAAGGTGTTGCAGGACGGCGGAACAACAATCATTCGTTTTACTCTCGCCAAGGTATCACCGTCAAATCAGACTCTGAATTTGCTCTGAATTTGGGCCTTTCATGGAGAATATCGGATCAACGCGTCCGTCGGACTTCCGGGTAACTTGAAGCGCTACGTATGTCCTGATCGAGAAATTCAGCGTACCGAAAGTCCTGTCCACGCACGCTACGTATGCGAAGAACTTGAAAGCGTGTTGATTTTATTCTTCGTTTTGGTTCTTTGGTTCCGCTGAGAGCAATCCGATCCACGTGACGACACGCGTCACAATCAACAACACCACCAATTAGCCGACCCTAAAGCAAGACGCGTCTTGACTTCTTACGTTCATCATCTTTCAGAAATGCCCCCCAAAGCGACAGGTGGAAAATCAAAGACAGGTGCACCCAACCAGGGTGCCGTTGGAGGGTCCAGCGCCGCAACAGGGCCACGCACCATACAGACACGGAGCCAAAAGGCTGGCCTTCAGGCATGTCCCACTTGTCCTTTTTAGTTGTCCGCGCACGCTCACATACCTCAGTTCCCCGTTGGTCGTATTCATCGTTACCTAAAACAACGCACCCAACACAACGTGCGGATCGGCGCGAAAGCTGCGGTGTACACGAGTGCTATTCTGGAGTATCTCACAGCTGAAGTACTTGAGCTGGCAGGTGTGTCCGACACGTTTGTCACACCGCTGCCAGTCCTAACATCGTTTCAACTTGCAGGAAATGCATCAAAAGATCTTCGTGTGAAGCGTATAACACCACGACACTTGCAACTTGCAATCCGTGGCGACGAAGAACTCGACATCCTCGTGCGTGCAACGATAGCAGGGGGTGGTGTCTTGCCGTTCATCCACAAGAGTCTAACGGCTGCCACGACCAAGAGCAAGAAGCCTGAGGGTCAGTGAGCGAGGTGACATGTCGGACGCGCGTTCCATTTGACTGGGCGAACATCTTGACTTGTCAAGTGTTTGTTAAATTTATTGAGTAGCTCCGTTTGTTCTATTGATCGTTTTGTGTAGTATCTTGTATGTGTGTGCCACGCATGATGACTCGACTTTTGAGAGCCAATATTGTTTTTTTCAGGAAAGTTGGGTCCACAAAATGTGAACTCACCAGAGTAACAATGTGTTCGAGTTTAAATAGATGACCAGGGATCGAAACGGTCGCCAATGCTTACATCCATGCTACACCAACGGGTAGCCTAACCTAGCTGAAAGTCCCAAACCTATCAGCTTTCTCCCCACTCACAACGTTGGCGCTAAGCATGAAAGGACAGATACCTCAGTGATCATCTACCCACGGCTAGTCCACTAGGACGAAACGCCACAACTGATCGTCATACTTGGGTCCATCATAGTTATCAAACGTAGGGTCCGCCGAAGTACGAGAGTAGAGCACACTGTCCGACTCCGGACAATAGATCCGAAATGACGCCTTGTCGTGATCGTCTTGTACGAACTCGAACCAGCTACATGCAGTATCCAATCCGATTCATCAGCCCGCGCCTTCGATGAGAGAGGAACGCAGAACTGCCCGCTCACTTGTCAGGGTAGTCGCCGTCCCCGGCGATGTTGCCCACTTTTGGGAGATAGGTGTAGCGCGAGAAGAGGACGTTGCCGCACGCCCAGCTCTTGAGGGCACACAGGCCCGTGCGGTCGTGTCTGCCGTGGATCAGCGTGAAGATTTGGTCGTTGCGCTCTTCGCCGAGGTAGTGTCCAACGGCGGGATCTGGCCCCGATCGTGAATATAGGAAATGCTGGCTGTCACGGGCTTTGAGGCGAAAGCGTACCCCCTCCGCTGGGATACCTGGGAAGCTGTCGTCCATTGACAGGCTATTGAGAAACGAACAGACTTGGGTCTCGGGGTTGAGCGTGAGGACCTACCTTATCGGGTCCGAGCGTGGCGGTGACTTAAGTTGCGCGGATCTTGAACAAACGATTTAGATGTAAAGAAGACGAGAACGCCAAAATTACGGGGCCAAGCCTGACAGTGCCGGAAACTTAGGTTGTACACCCCGGGCGCCAAAGCGAGAACTCTGATGTGCAGGCGGTGTAACATGACCTGTATGTGCGACACCGCGACGCTCCGCGCTGGGGGAAGCCAGAGGCAGGGAGCGGGAAGAATCTGAATCTGTCGCTCCCCTGCGGCCCGAAGCATCGCAACCATATTTCTTTCTTTATAATCAAACTCGACAGCTACTAGCAGACACCACGCCAGCTGTGACGATCACAGCATTGGGGTAGTAACACACCAGCTACCAGCAAAGATTATTGTTGGAATGTATTACTGCTCCATTGTCTGTAAGCTTCCACGGCACTTGCAATTAATCTTTGGAGGTGGGGTTTCATAATCAAATAAAACGTGAAAACTACCAGGAGATGGGCGGCTATCCCAAGGACGACACTCGCTGCAATAGCCGTGTTCGTTTTTGAAGCTGCCATGGTACCGGGCAAAGACTGACCCTCAGGAGTGGGTGTTGGTAGTGAAGTCGTGTTTATAATTATTCCGGAGGGACTAGAGGAAATGCGGTGATCATGCCAGATGTAGAAGCAGTTTGGACCGCAGCGTTTGCGGAAGGCGTGTACGCCAACAATCCCGAGGATGGGCTGCTGCTAACTATAGAGGTAGTGCTTGATGTAGTTGTCGTCATGCTATCTTGATTTGCCATGCAGGTAAAAAAAAAAAGACTACCAAACAGCATAACATCGCTCGCCAGACGGACAAGCAAGAGTAAAGTCAAAGTGTGTCGCTTTGGGCCGTTGCAATCCGAGTCACGAACTTGTGAAAAAGCCCCAGGCACCAGGTGACGATAGTTGCGATGATTTCCCCAGAAGGTCTGGAAATATAGTGTCGTTTGGGCAATGGGAACAGCAGCACTGGCAGGCCCATCGTCCACCCAGTAGATAGAAACAGGCGATCCCGAGTCTCTGGTATGTGGCCCATATGTGATTCATGGATCACTGTTGTCAAGGGAAACCCAACTAACGTTATTGGGCAAGCTCCTAGCCACCATTGACGCAGAACTCTGAGGAACTCACCAACGACCAGTGTTAATTCTCAAACTTCGATGACCACTGGAAAGGACTGGACCAAAATTATACAATGATGGCAACTTGAAAAGCCTCGTGAGTTGTGAGAGCACTTCTCAGACTCGATATTGAGGAATTCTGAGTCGAAAGAGACCATGCCATAGCCTTTGGCACGCTTGTCGCACAGACATATGCTCCTAGTAGGTTGACAAAAGCCTCCGTCACTAGTACGATGGGTAAACTATCAACCGCATATGGCTTATAATTTCAGGATCCAAGGTTCAATGGGCAAACCTTGTCAATAACTCGTCACTTTTTCACCAGTAGTTGTGGTGGATTGCCTATCGTCCAAGGCGGGTTTAGTCCAACGAATCCTCGTAGGTTGTGTCCAAGAGATTTCGGTATGTATTAATGATTCTTATGACACCCTGGTCGCAAAACCGGGAAATGGCTCATACAATGGTTCATACAATGGCACAAATTCCCCAAGGATTTAACTAGACCCTGGTACTTCCAATCGAGCCAATATATTTGCGGACGGTGGACGCACAGAGGTACACAATGAGTGAGTCTTACAAGGAGATGGTCATCAGGATGTCATGGCAGCATTAGTCAATCTGTGCGTGCTTGTGACTGGGCTGCCGATCGACTTTGTTATTGATTCAAACTGGTTTCACCTACAGCTGGTAGCATATTTCCATCTGCATTTTCTTTATCTCAAGCGTGCTAACATCCTCACGTCAGTCAATACATCATGATATGCGAAAACATATGGAAACAAAACAAAAGGGAACCCTATGCCGGACAAGAGTCATTGACACTGCTGGTGCAGGTTGCCTATCACACCGTGAATCAGTCTTACCTGGATTTCGAACAACAGAGCAACAGCGGTTGAAACAGGGCCGGTTGATTGCTTGATTGAAACTAAAATGACTTCGTTAGCACATCCAACACATTGACGAAAGCGTCGGGTTACCGGGAATCTTAGTTGTTGTGCATACACATGAATCCAACAGAGTCAACTCGCGAAGAAGGATGACGGCATACCCGGCGCCTAGTACACCAGGCCTACTAGTGGAAACAGTCGCTGGAACGATCCGAGTCTAAGGCAAGTCGCACATAGGCCCGAGTCGGCAGAATGATGCCTACACCTATATTTCCTTATCCGACTCTATGAGCCACGACTACCCTGGTTTCTGAGGCGGCGTGAATACCAATTCGTTCCAGCTTTGTGCCTGCCCCCTCACTGCCATCCCCGTATACTGAGTGATCTTTCTGAGAGCTGCTCTCAATTGTGACATCTTTGAACCTGAGACCCTCAGGGAGCACAACCGGTGACAGCAAGCTTACCCCAGGTACAGTGCCCAACATCCTATTTAGTTGAATCCACCGATAATAAATATTTAACGCAGATGGGCCTCTCAGTATGCGCAGCTATGACTTACGAAAGAGGCACAAGACCTTGGTGATTTCAACCCGGAGCACTGTCCAGTTACAGAAGTTGTAATTGTTTGGCTGTAGTATGGGCGCTACCATGACCACTTAAACTTCATTCAACTACGTAGAACCAGAGCCTTGCGTTTTATTGGTGACGGTCAGTGACAAGTTGGTACTCTTCGAATCGCAATCACCAACATTCGACTCTTTGGAGTCCAGAAATCCCAGGGAAAACGGGTACTGTGGCGACTCGGGTTAGCATTCGGATCAGCGTTTCCTGAAGCGCTGACGCTCATGTGTAGTTTCGGCGGAATAATTTCAGGTTCCTCGATGGCTCCGTTCATCAAGTCTGGTTTCTTGTGGCACCTCCAGGCCGCATCCACATTCGTGATCATCCACGATCTACAGGCACAGCTTAGAACTCGGGATGTCGGTAGGTTTCCAGTCTATCCCTGGTACTAGCTGGACAACGAGTACGATGGACTCCGCTGAATACAACTCACGGACGAGAGTCCAGAAACCCAACATCGGACGTAATCTGGTAGAACCCACGATGAATTGATGATCGTGACATTCTTGATGACGGTTGCCCTTTTGCCAGGCATGGATCAGCGTACCTGGATGAAGAATCAAGATGCTAATTCATCACGTTAGCGTTCCCAGTTACCAGGAAACTAGTCATGGGCGCCGTACGAGTTGGAGCTAAGGAAGCGTCCACAGGACAAGATGATATTCGCAATAAAGTGATTCTGCCTTCAACTGGCATACCAGCCACGGTTGCTAAGTAAAATTTCTGATCCCGCCAGGAGGTCCACATTGGTGCCGTTATGCCTAGGTGCCTCTTGCTGTGCATCGCTACATAGTATAAGCATGGAACAAACGGTATTAGAAGGACCTCAAATCTCCCACCTCGCCGTGTACAGGTTTGTCCTTGTCTAGTGAGTGGGGGTTTCTTGCTAAGCATACTGCAGATCCGGACCACGTCATGGAGAAGAGCCGCGATATTTTTCGTACCCCACCCTTCGATGAAATTGCCGGACAAGATCCCAGCTGCTATGATAACCAGTATCGCCCATCATATCACGGAGAAAGGCAACGATTCGTCAGCCCCACCACGGGGAGGTGCAAACCACTCGTAGTTCAAGCAGTCCACCCCAGGCAAGGGGGGATCGGCTGGAAAGAAATTGACGTAAGCAAAAGCGTCCCGAAAGCAAGGGAGCTCGCCGCTTGGCTGGTCTACCACTTTCCACGCACGCCATCGGAGGCCCTGCGGTGGTTCTTGCGCTGGGTTTGGTTCACACTGGCACTCATATGGCCATTCACCGTGCCGAAATACAATGGATTCTATTCTCCCTATTTGTTGAGATACTATGGACAACTCTGGGTTGCTCGTTCCCCTCGCGAGTATTCTCTTCGGAGTGTTGAACTAGGAGTGGAGCCCGTCCATGAAATCACCCATTCCACACACCCTCGTCGACTCGTCATCTTCAATTCTATCACAAGATCCTGGGAAGTCTGCTCCGACCCAGAGATCATCAAGAAACGGAAGTATGTTAATATTTCATATCGCTACGAAGACATCGTCCCGAGGTACAGATGAGGCGAGCAAGGCCGCTTTAGAGGCAGCATTTATCGCGAGGATCGAAGACGTCATGGCATCTCTTCATCAGTCTGCCTATTGGATCGACCTCAGACTAATTGACAGATCGAACGATCAGTCACAGACAGAGGTTGACCAGGATCTGTATCGTATGGCAGTGTTTACCGTGGGGCCGAGTTCGCCCTTATCATGCTCTACCCTCCCGCGGGGGTCACGGAGGAAGACGCATGGTTGACATATGGTCAACGTCTTTGGACTTTTCCGGAAGCGCTATTGAGCTGTGAGCTGCGGTTCAAGTTCAGGGACGGAGAAGTCACCCGAACAACGCTCCATCAGCTCGCGAATCGTGCCTACCCTGGCTTTGCTGAGGAATCTGCCGTCATCAATGCGTATGGACTGAAAGACCCACTAGAGAGATTGGAGAGGCTCTCGTTGCTCAAGTCTGCCCTTTGGAGACGCACGAGTAGGACTCTTGAGAAACCCGTAGAACCAGGCACCGTAAAGCCCTTCGCAGCGGAGAGGGTGTACGCCCTCATGGGTTTCTTCGAGCATCGCATCCACCCCCACTTCAGGGAAACAGAGCTACAAGCTCTTGTTAGGCTCTCGATGGCTAACGACAATGATCGCATCGTAGAGCGCATGGTCTCTTTTCAGCCTCGTCGAATCAGAGATACTGCCTGTTGGTATGCGGAGGAAGATCAATTGGGGTCAAAGTTGTGGGAAATCGAACCGGAAATTCAGGTGGTAGGGATGACGGAGAGGGAAGCCATTGTCCTTGGAGGTTGTCGCGCTGCTTCCATCCGGTGGAAAGATTTTCCTTCGGTCGCTTTCGCGACGCGACGCTCGGTCAAGCGGCTCATCGCCAACTATCTGCCAAACTTTTTCTGGGAAATTCTCTTCATTGGCATTTTTCTACAGACCATTAAAGCACCTGGAGCGTGGGTCGCCATCGTCCTCGCGATTGTTCTGATGTTATCCTCGCCTCTGCTAGTGATGTATGGGTCTTCTGGACGCATCGTGCAAGCCCAGCCTTGGTTGATTGGTGTAAAGGGCCTGGTCTCTGCGGAGGAAGCTTCTGCACTCTTGTTCGGTGCTTCTATGGCCTCCTCGCCAAGAATGCATTACAGCCCCTCCGGCACTCTTTTGTCCCAACCC
>JBBPMK010000088.1:0-69678 GCA_038090295.1 Boletus semigastroideus
ATCGTAGCTAGTATATCTACTCGACCAGAAACGGGGGGCGAATAATTAATTCTTGGTCCCGCGCCCTTACAAGGGCCCACTCCGTCTGACCTAAACGTAACTGAGCGCCATATCTCTTACATATCGCCAAAAAATATTCCTGGTGGCTTAGACGGGATGGAAGTCACATTCTCGGGTTCACCGCTCCCTTCCGTGATGGCGTTGCTTGCTATTCGGACGCGTGGGCGGCCATTTGCACAGACACATGGACAGAATTTTGCAAGGACAGTTTTTAACAGCGAAAGACTTCGAAAGGCCACCATCGGTGCTGGCTGTTCATGGTCCGGCACTGGACAACGACCATATGTTCCCATTACCCCCAGATGTGGAGTGTGATGATGTACAAGGCCAGGACATTGTTGGGAGTTCATACGCACCGCCGCCTCGATCATACAAGCGGGGACCAGAGAAGCCCGAGATGAATCTCGAACCACCGCAAAAGCATCTGCGCACCGCCGACAGCCAATGGTAATGATGACGGAATTGTGGATCTCTGAGAACGAAATGTCAACCGAAATTTGACCCTCCCCATTTACCGCCTTCCCATATCGTTTTTCGAATGCTTCCGTGAATTCTAATCGTGACCGTATTTCCATAGTAATGGAGTTGGAGTTAGATTACATGCATAAGCACGTTCAAACCGAAAAGACCTTTGTCCGCAGTGGCGTCTGAAGTTTTCGACCAAAGTCAGACGCATAGCCACAACTCGGCAGAGAAAACCAGCCCTTCAAGTTGCGCTGAAGGCCTTCGTGGCTGGCTATACCATGTCCTTGGCAAATACTGCAGCTGGAATAAATGGCGCCTTTACCAGCATCCCGATCATGTGAGTCTGTTGATCCTGCACGATAAACCAAATATGATTCGCTCCAAGTGACATGAGCAAGTGTGACACGCCAGAACGAAGAAAGGCCACAGCGTACGAGATCCGCGATGCATGTATGCGTGTTGGATTTTTCTACGGTGCGTTCATTGTTTTTGCGCTCGTCTGATCTTGCAATGACATCCACTAGTACGCAACCATGGCATTCCCGAATCGTGTTTAGACAATATCCTTGCTGCGGCGAAAACATACTTCAGCCTTCCTATGGAGATAAAGATGAAGGTCCTATTTTCATCGTACCATCGTTCGTGCCGCCAGTCTCTAATCTGAATTGTTTGTTAGTTGCACCATAAAACAGTCGCCAATTTCAAGGGATACAATCCTCCGCTTGATTCCAATATTGATCCGGCTAATAACCATCAAGGAGACTTTGTTGAAGGCTTTGAGATGGGCTGGGAAGAGATTGAGGCAAAAGTGCTTGACGAAAAGAGAGCAAATGACGGTGTAATGGCGGGCGCCAACGTATGGCCCTCGGATGACTGCCAAAGCTTCAGAGAAGCCTCTCTTGAATACTAGTGCGTCAAGGAAAACTGAGGATGACCAGACTTGGTTTTCAAGGTCACTTTCCAGTCACGCTGCGGTGAAGGTTGGCAAGGTGTTGTTTCCGCTCTTTGCCTTGGCTCTGGAGCTGCCCGAAACGTATTTCGATGACAAGGTAGGCCCTATCTCGTGCCCGCACAGTGTATTTCAATGCATGAAACGTTCCCAGACGCAGAACTCCGCCGCAATCATGAAAATACTTCATTATCCATTACGAAGCGAACACCCAGGGATTAATGACGATACCCCTGGTATTGGTGCTCATTCCGAGTATTTACCATTTCTCATCTCTGCTTACTTCTACCCATGTCACCCATAGCTTCGAGGTCAGAGATTGACAGAGAGCATAGGAGTTAATTTGATCGTTCATTCCAGTGCTTCACTATTCTCTGGCAACAACCCGAAATCCAAACGCTTCAAGTCATGAACTCAGAGAAGCAGTGGATTAACGCACCTCCTATCAAAGATACATTGGTCATCAAGTGAGTATATGCCTCCAGGCTTTGCCTGTTTCTTCTACGACGACCTTAGCATCGGTGACCAACTTGCAATTTGGACCAGTGAGCGTCTCCCGTCAGAAATTTGAAGTAATGACATGAAATCAAATCACCCCTCAGATGATGTCTTCAAGTCTACCATTCACCGAGCCATAAATAAATCGGGAAAGGAACGCTATTCCATCCCCTTGTTCTTCGGTACAGATTACCATGTCAAACTCGAGGTATGACGCTTTCTCTGGAAGGCAAAAAGGACAAAATGATCAACGTATACGTCTCTTAGCCCATCCCGAGTTGCGTCTCTGCCAACAGGCCGGAAAAATACGAGTCTGTTACCGCTGGAGAGTACGTGCACAAGCGGCTGAAGGAGACGTATCATACCGCGTAAATTCCAAAGGTAAGGCGAACAATCCGAACGATCTTAGCGCTTACTTAGCATCACAGCCCGGCGCCAACTGGATCAAGCGTTCGCTCAGCGTGCGTGTCGATGTCTGTCTTCCCGTATGATTATGGTCGGTTCTCGAGTCGAAGCATCACTGTACGTTATGAGGAGTTTGAATACTGCAACAACAAATTGAAATCTATGAAGCTCTGTGTAATCCGCATTTTCCGAGCGTTGATGGTGCTTTGTGGGGGGGGTTAGGCTAGGGCACAAAACCCCGAGCCAGGAAGCTCCAGCTGCAGCAGAACGGGCCTTGGAAGTTGGAATAGGTAAGTAAGCAGTGAACCACCCAGAGACGCCACTCGCATTGCATGGATTGCAATTACTTGAGGTAACAATATGCATAACATGCCACGTCTCGGTGCGGCAGTCACGGCATACTAATGTGACGGAAGATGATTATTACAGTTCCCAAGTAGTTTGAGATTTGTAATTTTATTTTCTTGTCGCATGAGTCTCACCCAAATCGGGAACACCTTTGACTGAGATGCTTGGTGAGTAGTTTGGACGCCTCAGGGACTCGTTTTGACTTGTGGCGGGTTGCAATCGTTGGGCCGTCCATTCCACATCGTATCCCATCAGCTCCAACTCGATTTCCGTCAATTTCGTGGTTCCGATCGCCTCCGATGAATCCTGATTCGACTTCCTCGCCATCCACTCCAAGCCGTCTATCTTGATTTTGCACATTTGCTCTGTCGACGTGCTTGTCCCGAACACTCCCAAAGGGCTCCTGGTCTGTCTGTGTGTCGCCTGGTATAGCCGTTTCGCCGCCCGACTCCTCTGGCTCGCTCCGAGCTCTCTTAGGAAAGCTTTCTTCTACCCTTCGTTCTAAGCATTCGCGATGACGTTTGGATGCGTTTCTCGGTTTCTTCGACACGTCCCACTCGTAATGGTTCAACACCCCTGACGCGTCCGTTTCGCGTCTGGTAAGTTCTTTGTTGACGCTCGAATATGTGGTTCTCTCCCCCTCGAGCTCAACTCCCAAGGGTTCGTTCCCAGTTCTGTCAGGTGGTGAGGGCAATACTGGTGGTTCATCAGGTGAGTTTTCGACTTCTGCTACGTTGCTGGTACGCGCCCGACAGTTTTCGTTGTTGACTCCTTCTCCAGCGTCCTTCGCACCGCCCGCTACCTCTCGTTGGTCCTCTCCGTGCAAATCCGTATTGCTCGGCGTCCAAATGGCGTGCGTGGTGGCTGTCTCGACTGGCGGGGTGCATATATGCGGTTCTTCCATCGTCTCAGCGCACTTCGCGTCCGAGTTCGCGACATCCGAGTCCATAATCGCGTCGCTGATGTCTATTTTTCCGAGTCTACCCGTTTGTGGACTGCTCACTGGGGTCACGAGGCTTACGCCGTCAGTCTGGTCCGTGGTCGCTGTGCCCGGTACACACGCTGTGGCTGCGCACTCTTCGTCGACTCTCCCGTGTAGCATTTTGACTTGTTGGCGATGTGTGTCGAATCGCGTAGTTAGGTAGTCCATGTATTCACGGGCTGTCTGTAGGCGTCGAAAACGTTGGGAAATGGATCTTGGGACCAAACACTCGATTATCCGTCTTGTGAGTCCATCGAGATCCGCATTGAATGGGTCCGGTGAGTACAGTCTGAACGTGCACGATAGACTCGTCGTGCTTATCATTCCCGATTTGGAGGTACGGCATTTATGCCAAAAAAAAATATGTACAAATCTCATACTACTTGGGCACAGCTGTAAGTACCAGATCTGAATCTGGGATCCAGGAAATATAATGCAGGACAATGCAGATGCGAATAAATTTTAATAAATACCGAAACCAGATCCACTGGCGAAATCAAAAAATTACACCAAGAGAGAACCATCCAACGCAAATCGAGACACGCAGAATAGGGCAAAAGCTAGAGCCCCACATGCAACAAGCTTGTCGTACGTTGGTGCCATATGCTCCCTCAAACTCTCCCTCTCCCTCTTTTGGCGTTCCCACAACGCGCGTTCATCTGCTAGTTGTGCTTCCGCTTGTTCTCGCTTCGCCTCTGCGACCTCCCGAGCCCGACGCTCTTCTTCCAACAACCGTACCCTGAGTTCAGATTCCGCTCTTCGCGCAGTGGAATCGTCCTTGTATCGACGATTTTCTTCCTCCAGTCGAGAATTTTCTGTCGCGAAATTCGTGACCATGTGTTCGAGGTCATATCGAATACGCTCGATCTCCTCTAGTGAATTCTTGGCTTCTTCCTGCAATATCTCTTTTCTCTGCTCATCTTCGGCAACCGCCGCTGCGTCTATCCCTTGGCACAGTTCTCCGAATGCCTTGGTTTGACGTTCTACCTTGCTCGTGAGTTCACGCATAGAGCTGGTGCTTTCGGAGGTGTAACCAAGATCCACCTTCTGGTTAGACGAAGCTCCTTGGGAGAAAAGAGCTGTGCGCTCCCGATGGAGCAGAAGCCGAAGGATCGAATGCGCAGACGCCCGCGTTCCGTCATAGCACAACATCCGAGCCCCATTTTCCATCGCAGGCCCAAAGAACTTGTCTTTGTAAGCGGACTTGTACTCGAGTGCCTCGCCGGCTTGGGACTCTTTCGAAGGCCACTTGTTCGCCACGATCAGGACGTCCTTTAGACTCGTTTCTCCGCAAAACTTGCTAAAGGTGAGAAAGTTGTGCCTCGATGGACCACGCAAATGGGCCTCAGTGATACAGTGCATGTAAATGATTCCCGCGAGCCTGGTGCCTCGGGTGTACCTAGGTATGAAATCAATGCATGCGTCCAAGCTGTGCCACATGTATACCCACAGTCCTGAGAAGTGATCACTGATCAACTTGAGAACCTGTAACACGCTCAGGGTCCTGTCGTCGAACCCCGGAGTGTCAATCAACACGACAGGTTGCCCATCAAGGGTAAATGACGATGATTTCAATTCAGTGGTGCCCCTTCCGGGCGGAATGCGAACAGGCAAGTTTGATCCGCTCGCTACATTAATGAACTAGGTCATGCACGGTTCTTTCGTCAGCCATCAAGAATGAATCGAAAAAATAGACTATGCTCACAGTCGATTTGCCGCTTCCAGAGACTCCTATGACGCTGGATAGAAATTCAGAACGTCGTCAACCAGACAGGGAAGACTGGGTACGTACGCAATCGCCAGGGTCTGCTCGGGCAACGCCATGGTATTTTGTGGCGCGCGCACCAGGGTTGAGAAATGACACCAGTACTGGGACGGCTGAGCGGAAGTGCCGAGGAAGGCGACTGCAAGTCTCCTTATATCACCGTGATTGGTAGGCGGGGCACTGTCTCGACCTCATCATATTTCCCGGAACCGGAAGTTAGGAGGGAAACACGCGGAGTCCGTGCTGCTCTTCGAAAGGTTAAATGAATTACTCATAGCCTCAGACCCTCGGACGACAGTCATTTCAGCGTCCCGGTGCTGACCGGTCTGTTGCAGCATCATGATGACAAGTTGGTGTGAAAATGACGCCTGTTCAAAGGACATCAATGCGTTGTTGACCGGCGCGAATACACATGCAACTGTGGATGGAAAAAGAATGAAAAGAAAATAAGCACTGGTCTGAGATCGGGGAAACAGGAGAGTCAATAGCCTACTGCCGGCTGTCTGTGTCAATGGGGTGAGGACTGTGCCTTGTAGCGCCTCGCCAGCGGACTTTGGATCTGGGCAACCATGCACATCTCTACCCACCACAGATTCACCCACATGATGAGCGAGTAATGACCGACTAGATCACACGGATGTTGTCGAAAAGTGTCAAAGCTATTGGATATCGCTTTAGTCGGAGATGCATACAATTCAATGTACGCTTGAATGCCGATACTGTCCCGCCCGGGTGACACTCAATTCCTGAGGTCTGGCTTGGTCTGGGCCGTCGCATGCAGTTTCTATACGTGGTCAAAATTAGTTCCATTGATTGAAACGCACATTGAACATGAACGAGGTAAATAATATTCAACACCAGCTAAGTTGATAGATACCATAGGAACAAGCAAATACCTTATAGCATCATGATCCTACACATATGTATCACCGCTCCTTCGCCTACGTAGCATCTCCTCCATCCTGCGCACTTCCACCTGATACTCGCTCGAAAGCCTCGACGTCTTATCCTCCACCTCCTGCAACTCCGCCCTGGCGGCGTCCACCTCCTCCTGCAACTCCTCCTGCGTCTCCGTGTCCCCCTCCCGCTCAGCCTCGGCCAACTCCCCCATGAGCGTACCCACCTTCTGTCGCCGCTGCGCCACGAGCTCCGTCATGACATCTTGAATCTGCCTGTACACCGACGTCTGCAGGATATCCAACCCGCTACCCAGCTCACGCTGGATCCGGAGCACGACGCGCGGCTTATCGACGAGATGCCGGACGATCTCGAGCACAGACGCGCGCGTATTATCGCACCGCAGCATCTGTGCGCCCCTGTCGAGCACTGGCTTGAAAAAGATGTCCTTGGTCGCAAGCTCGCGGTCTCGGGCCTCCCCGACTTCGGGCGTGACGCTGTCCCACATGCTGGTGACAAGGAGCACGTTGGGGTACGCCTCATCCCCACAGAGCTCTTGAAACATTCGGAAACTCTGGCGCGCCGATCCAGATACTTTGACATCGGATATTCGCTGCATATAAATGACGCCTGTGAAGCGTATCCCTGCCCTGTAACTATCGGGCGTGGTCAGTTGGACACCTCCATGGTTCGACGACGTGCTCTTACCTGGTGACAAAGGATGCAGCTATGATCTTCCAAATATCGCTGTCCGCCAAGGTGGTGTCTCCAAACCCCGGCGTATCGATCAAAACCACCTCTTTCCCATCGACGCTGAACCGATTCGATGCTTGCACTTCCGAGGTGCAACTCTCCAGTCCTTGTCCTACGCCGAGTGATGACCCCGACACCAAGTTGGCAAACTGGAACCAAACGCTGTACGTCAGCGGCAACTTCACTTATTCGATCGATGGACACGGACCGACGTTTTTCCACTCCCGGTCGGGCCCATCACCCTAATATCTGTCCATGAGAAATGGTGGAGCACCAAGATCAAGGAAGTAGCCCACATACGCAATGTAAATGGGCTTAGGATCGTTGGTCTGAGCTACAGGTGGCATCAACGGAGCATCCACCGCGCGCGGCGCCGATTCCTCGTCATTTTCTGTCAACCTCAACCGACCTCGTTTTCGAGCGCCCGCGCAGGTCGAGAAGGTTTGTACGGCAGCTGAAAGATGCTGCCCCATGGATTAATCTGTAGCGTCGTTGGGCTTGGAGCGAGGTCAAGTTGAGCGAGACGCTGGCGTCGCTCATAGAACGCGTGTTCCCAACGCTGTGGCACACCGTATTATCGTGGCTCGCCTGGACCCAAGGAAGCGTGGATTCCATACATCAGACCCGGAGCGTGGCGAACCTCGAGGTTTGTTTAGAGATCTGGGCGAGAATCGTTTCACAGCGCAAGTCCTTCATGTTGCCGCACGAGAAGGTCCGTAACACGTTGACAAAGAGCCAGCGTGAGATTGACAACTTTTTTTGCTCAAATGTATAGATCGTTTTGATTACTGTAACATGTTTGGGTGCGTGTGCAAGTTCCAAATAACCCAGCGACGCGAATTCCCGCAGTACTGCCGGCCACTTGGAAGTGTTCTCGCTATCAAATCTCCGAAATGCAAACGTGAGCAGCAGCAGTTTGCCTCCTTTGGTTTGCGCGGCCACCTTGTGACGAGGGTGCACCCGGAAATTGATCCTTATCTTCGGGCGTAGCGAAATATGGGCAAGAGGGTTCCATTCTGTAAGCTGTGTTACTGTGAATAGAAGGTGAGAACGCCGATCAGACTCCAGCAGTGGGTCCAGGCCGTTGAAATGACAGGCCGCGAGGCACACCGCACCATGGTTACCCAGGGTTTGGCTCCTGGTAGTGCGTACATCGGGACCAGAGTTGCCGTCGATTACCACACGGTCAAAGTCGTTGCACATAATACGAACCGCACAGCAACCAAGGCTCGAGGAATCTTGCACCACTCAAACCTGGACTGGTGATTTGGAAATGGCGCGGAAACCTCGTGCTGAGCCTCGTGGCCAATCAGATCATAGCACCCAAGGGTGGAAGCAACGCCCTACCCACCTGGAATCATGCCTGCATTTTCCACAGATGATGGGGCACGATGTACCTGCAGGTTATTTAAAAAGAGTTGTTCGGGCTTGTGACGCTGCCTTGACCGCAGTCGCTTGTCAGTACCCATCACCGTCGCACGTCTTGTTCCTATTCATGGATGCTCGAGAGGATAGAATGAGAGTCGCGTGCGTCCGCCCTATTCTCCTCCACGATATGATCCTGAGTGTCGAGTCCATAGCATCATGGGAGCGACCGGCAGTGGAAAATCGACTGTAGGTGGACTCTAGTTAAAAACGGCGATGAAACGGCATGACCGAGCTTTGGATTTTTGTATCCAGTTTATCAATCTCGCGAGCGGGTCCGACTTGCCCGTCAGCGACTCGCTCGAAAGCTGTACCGTCGACGTGGACACGTCCACGTTTTTCCTCGACGGGCGGACGGTCACCTTGATCGATACGCCCGGCTTTGATGACACCTCGCGAAGCGACACCGACGTCCTCCGGTCCATTACTGACTACCTCTCCACCTCGTAAGCACTCGTCATACCAAACCCCCCGTAACAAAACAGGCGATCGTTCATACCCCGACGATGGCAGATACACCCAAGGGGCCAGGCTCGCGGGCGTGATCTACATGCACCGCATCACCGACAACAAGATGGGCGGCCCCTCGCGCCGCAACTTCCACATCTTCCGCCACCTCTGCGGCGACGCCAGCCTCGCCAATGTCCTCCTCGTGACCACGATGTGGTCGAAGGTGGACGTCGAGGAGGGGGAGGCAAGGGAGCGCGAGCTCGCGGGCAAGGAGCGGTTTTTCAAGCCTGCGCTGGACCGGGGAGCGAGGATGCTGCGGCACGACGGGTCGCTTGGGTCGGCGCATGCGATATTGCGGCAGTTGGAGGGATTGGCGCCGTCGACGTTGCTCGTGCAGGAGGAGATGGTGGACCAGGCCAAGGACCTTGCGCATACGACCGTGGGTACCGAGATTATGCGCGAGCTGAAGGTGCAAGGGGAGCGCCATGCGGAGGCGCTCGAGGACTTGTGTATAGGAATCGAGGCGGCGAGGCTCGCAGAGGACGAGGAGACGCGGGAGATACTTCAAGAAGAAGCGAAAAGGGCGCGGGACAAGGTGGAGCGGATTCGGGGGGACCTTGAGCGGATGGTGACGAACTTTGCGATGGAGAATTCGCGGCTCGAGAGTGAGAATCGACGGTTCAGGAAGGACTTTAAGAAGCAGAAGGCGGATGCGGAACATAAAACGCAGTTGTTCGAACAAGAGCGGAAGGCGCGTGAACTGGCAGAGGCGGAGAGAAAGCAAGCCGAAGCGCAGCTGGCCACCGAACGTGAAACTTGGGAACACGAAAAGAAGAAACGAGACGAAAGACAAAATCCCGAACCAGAGGGAGAAAGATTACGGAAAGAGAAAGACTCGGGTTCAATTTGTCTCATACAATAGTAAAGAGGTCGTCATGGGAGGCCGTGTTGTAACTTGCATGAGAAAAGATGTGGTGTCGTGCCTCGTGGTACGGAACTTGATCGCGGCTAGCATGTAAGACCAGCCACGTCTCGTATGAAATGCTCAAGACCATGGGATTGAATGGAAATTTTTCTAGTTGAACATATCTGCAACAGTTCCTGCCGGGGATATCACACAAACACTGATCTATGCATAAAACACGTTGATTGTCTGCGGCGATGACGAACCAGCGTCGAGTCTAGTCTGCCTCGACACCTTCTTCCTCCTCCGCGAGGAGTCGTTCGACTTCCAATGCAGCCATGCAACCACTGCCTGCGCTCGTGATTGCCTGTCTGTATCGCTTGTCTTGTACATCGCCTGCTGCAAAGACACCCTTGACGCTCGTTTGTGTTGTACCGGGTACAGTGATGATGTATCCATCTTCGTCTGTGTGGAGTTGATTGCGGACGAGGGCAGTGGCAGGTTCGTGTCCGACGGCATAGAAGAGACCGTTAACGGGAAGGTCTTTTACTTCGCCCGTGAGCACATTCTTGATGCGGAGATTGTTTAGAAGGTCGCCGTCTCCTTGACATTCCGTAGCGACTGTGTTCCAAAGAATAGTCTAGATAGGGTCAGTGGCAGTACAACCAATGGGGCTGAGCGTACATACGATTTTGGGGTTGTTCATCAGACGCTTAGCCATGATTTTGGAAGCGCGGAGTTCCCCTCTGCGCACGAGGACATAAACCTGAGAGCCATATTTTGTGAGGTCTGAAGAGTGAATGAGGTAAAGACATTGCTCAAATCGACGCATTCCGCTTACAGGTGGCTTCCTCGGCCGCAGAGTCACCGCCTCCAATGACAGCCAGGGCCTTGTTCCTGTCCAGAATCCAGTATGAAAACCCGATGGACACACACACCATAAAGCACGTTAAAGTTTACCTGAATATCGGAACGGCACCGTCACAGACGGCACAAGCGCTGATACCGCTTTGCCAGTACATTTCCTCGCCCTTGAGACCTAGACGTTTCGCGCTAGCGCCAGTCGCAATGATGACAGCGTCCGCGGTCTCAGGGTCATCGTCTTCTTGGCCTTCGCGCCAGTATTGGAACGGGCGGGCGGACAAGTCGATTTTGGACACGGTTTCCGTGATGACACGCGTGCCAAACCGTATCGATTGCTCACGGAACTTGTCCATGAGTTCGGGACCCATGATACCATTGGGGAAACCAGGATAGTTTTCGACTAACGAGCGGAGGGAATGAGATCGAGTATAGAGAAGAAACGGGTACGCACTTTCGGTGGTGGTGGTGAGCTGACCACCAGCCGCAAAACCATTTGCCATGAAGCCCTCAAAGAGGACGGGGTTGAGGTTGGCACGGGCAAGGTATACAGCGGCTGTGTGCCCTGCGGGACCAGAACCGATGATGACCTAGAGACATGTACTCTCATATACACTTTCGAAATGAAAATACACGTACGACGCTGGAATGTGATTTTGAGCTTTTGGGCACAGAACCGTTTGTGAGAGGTGCCATTTGGGTGAATCGAGAAGTGTCTTGTCTGAGGGAAAGCAGGGATGCAGAGACTGCGGGAAACAGGAAAGCCCTGAAGGCTTTTGTAAGCGGCCGAGTGCGAGAGAACACGGTGGTAGATGCACGGAAGGTGTTACAAATTTAGTCACGAGATCATCGCCAATCTTATCAAGCAAACAGGATCCAACAACGCTCTGATTGGTCCACAGCAACCAATCACCGCTTAGCCGACCATGTGATCTAGGAATCTGCTACGGCCGCAATCCGTGGTCGGAATTGATTAGAGTTGCTGTCCACCCGTCGTCTCGCTAACGCCGTCGTGATTTGCAATTCGAACGAGCGACGATCGCTGCCAGGCATGTGGCGAGAGTATCTCCGCCAACCCTTATCATCCCATCTTGTCTCCGACTTACATGGTCATGTATGCTTCCGTGTGATCCGATGGGCCGACGAAACACGCTTCCATGGACCCATTCCACACTTGTCAATTTCCACCAGGCACCATCACCTGTTGATTGGATAGGACACTCGCAATCGACACACGTGGTAAGTACTTGGCTTATCCAATTTAAGCAAAACAGGAGGAAATTATAATCGGAAACCGGGTGGGGCTTTCATTGCGCGACGGCGGGGTTGCCAAGAAGACTACGGTTGCTGGGCGTACTCCTAGCTCTCCTGTTTCATCATCTGCATGTGATGGCGCGGCGTCATCCTCCGCAAATACCCCCAAATGGAGTGTACTCGTCCGATTTTATCCAGGAGTGTCAGCACGACAAGTACGAAATGAACACGTCCATAGCGCGAAAAGTAACACATCACTGAATCGCTGTGACGGTCGGCTCGTGGATTGCGACGTGCATCACCTGCTCGCGTTCGTATGGCATATCACGTATCGGGAGTACATACTCTTGTGCCAAGGTCGCTTGGCGCCAGCGAGGGGTGCGTCTCGTGTCGCGGTTGTCGTCTGCCTTGGGTAATGCTGGTGGGTTCGCATGCCATCATTGGCCACCTACATATGATGCCTCAATATGATTTACCGCGCGTGAGCCAATAAAATACCTGGTTTTGCGGAAGAGTCCGATTGCAAACCATGCCTTGCTTCGCTTGATGAGAAGGTTGGGGGACGGGGGTTGAATAGTGGGAGTAGCCTCGTCATAGCGTGCGGCAGGTCTGACGTTGCGCATGAATGGTTTTACTCGACCAAACTCGTACTACGCATGAGTACACCGGGGATGCACCGACATGTCTCAGAACGTGACAATACGCTCCGCAGAGTATCGATGAATTTCCCGTACCAGGGACCGTCCGTTCCACAGCCCGTAGATGCGTCGAATTCCTTGATCGTGCACTTCGCACAACAAGGAGGTTTTCATTGGACCAGTCCTCTTGTCAACGAGCGAGATTGTGGCGCCAAGCTCAACAGTGTTTGTAATTGTTTGCGTCCTAGTGGGTACGTTTCTGCTATACGCTTGGACCTGGACACAGGCGAAACAGGTGATAATGGTGGCGGATATTGCGACCTGGCTGAACATCCTCCCCGCTCCACTGAAAAGTTGCTGCGGCGTGGAAATGCCAACGGTCACCACAAGGGTTTCTCCATCACGTACCGGTGTCGGAATCGTGGCACAATGCAGCTGAGCATTGGTAAAAGTCGTCATTCTTTATATACGGCTTGACATTTCATGCACGTTACCATTCATTGTTATAGAGCCGTGTACCACGTCGTGTTTTCGACCACCCATCATTCCTCCTCGAAAGGATATGTTTGCGAGGTCGACAAGGCGTTGTCCGCCCTCTGACGCACAAGCATGGGCTAATAATAACTGCCACTTGCATAACGAATTTCAGAGACAGGATGGCCCCGTGCATCATGCATGTCTTGATCTCCGTCATCGCCGGGTTATTAGACCGGTTGCTCCACTTCCCTCGTTTTTCCCCCTATCATGCTTTTCATGGGACCCGGTCGCGCGGAATGAATCCCTATTCGCCATTTGATCTTCTCCCCCTTAGAACCCACATAGGTGAAAACCGGATATATTTCAGACATCTTTGTGTTCGTAGGCAGTCTACAAAAGCCTCAGCGCCTCCTGGAACGACTGTCCACGTCCGAGTCCTGACACCAAAAACCTGTTGGAAAGCGGTAGATTTGAGCTTACTCTACTTTACTTCTCGACGATGATCTGTCCGCAGGGTTTTATGCCCTGATTTGATGGGCCGTCAATTCTAATTCTGCCTTGGCACAACCAGAATTTGGTGTTACGAACGATTCGCACGTCTTATTTCCCAATAGATCATTGGTTCACAGAGCTATTTTCGAGTGCACGAGGTCAACTTGTTCCTCTGACTTGGAAAGGGGTGAGAGCTGTTGGCTTGTGCTATTCGCGGTACATTCGACTTTCTGATTGGAGGGGGATAATGGGGTGATTGCCGGTTTATCGGTGATTGAGCGTGTACATGTCTGATTCAAGGGACTGTCGGTACTGACATACATACGCTGAATACTGTTTCATCAATGAAGTGGTGGATCTCAGCCGATTTGTACGCGCTATTGTCTGCAGGAATGTTGTAGGACAATTCAAATCCAGCGGCGAAGCGGAGTCTGATCAAGCAATTCTCTTCCCAACGCGTTCACCACTGGGTGATCACTCGACGTAAAATTTCAACCGATGGTACTACTTGGCTTGATCCAAAGCAATCTCGAACAAAACGTTCTCGGAATTGGTGTAACCTTGTTGGTGACCTGACCGCTTCTTAGAGCTGTTTCCCCGACAACCGGCCACGACTCGGAGTGACTCGAGGCTTTTGTTGGTCCACGGTCGGGAATCCTTTTACTTGTTCGAGTCGGCGCGTGGCCTGGGCAGTTTGACTCACTTTGGTTTCACAGGTGTATATAAATTCCGATCCATTGTCACCTCGCCGAGATCAACGACCAACCCACGATGAAACGTGGCTTTTTGAACACGGAACGTTACAAGCGGTCGATTGATGGAGCTCACGCGTCCGATGTCGCGGTGCTACCTCCAGTTGAATCCCCTACGCCTGCCAGTCGCGCAAAAGAAAAGTCGGACGTCAACTCGGAGGCCGATCCAGACGTCGAGATGAAGACTGTTAATGAGGATACTGTGGGGTGGGACAAGACCCTCTTTGGTCGCAGGTAATGTCGCCGCTGTTCTGCCGCTTATGTGCCATTCCCTATCACGCTTTTTTCTCTCAGTGCTCAGACGGGCGTCCTGCCACCTCGCCCGTTGCCCCCAGATCGCCCAGGTTGGGGCCGGCGTCCCGACGAAGAGTTCTTCCACACCGTTCCTGCAGAGCCCGATGGCACAAAGTCAGAGACGAAACGCGCCGTGTTCCGCTTGTGGCCGCGTAATCGTGACGGCAAGGTGCTCGCGCCAAATGTGGTGCCCCAGGGCAAGCTCTCGCCCGACGGGTACCCGTGGGCCGAGACACTCTACGACATCTTCCTTGTCAACAGGCTCCCAGAGATTGACGATTATGTGGTGACAGTGACGGGCAGCAAGTTGTGTGCGGCGGTGGAGGAATTGGGAGAGCTGGACGTTGCCGCTTCCGAGATCCGCTGGGTCAAATCAGAGGGCCAGCCGAGAATCGAGGGTGCTGCGGATACGGAGGAGTTGATCAGACGTGCCGAATCCAAGTTGCCACTCTTGCCATCCATTATCTCCACGTTTGAAAACGAGAATGGGGGACCAGAACGCGATTCGGAACGAGACAGTACAACAACGGACGACCGGCATGCCAGTGATGAAATTCCATCTTCGTCGACCATACTAATCACGTCGCCTTTCCATCCGAGTCACTATCCCAAGCCATTGCCTTTGACACCCTTTGCATACGGGGGACCGATGTCCATCCTTCTCCAGGAGGGCATTCCGCTGCACCTGTTACCCCAAACATTATATGTCCACGATCCATTCTCTCTCCTCTCTGCCGTAGAACGACGTTGTCGTGATACCTCGTGGACGTCTCGATCAGACGTTGTACGCACGTATAATCTCCATCTCTCTGGATCCGTACGATCACAGATAAAAGAAGCGAGGCGAAAGGCTGAAGAGCTAGAGGAGTTCAAAGCACGAACGTTGATCATCTTGAGGTACGAGCGGACAGAAGAACAAATCAAGAACCACGAGGCAGTGATCGAAATCCCACTCCCCCCTTATTCGCGCCGACCTACCAAGATCGAGGAGAGCCATTTGTTCATCAGCCCCGTCGCAAAGGTCGGAAAAGGACACCACTCGCTCGTCTACAAAGGCGAATGGGAATTGCCACGCGAGGTGTTTGCGAAGCAAAGGATTTGTCCACAGTGCTTCAAGGAGAGTGTCGATAAGGAAGTGCAGAGGTTGAAAGATACGGGGAGATGGGCCAAGCTGATGAAGCTAGCTTGGTGCGGACCCAACGGTGTTACACAAGCGGAACTGGATGAGGTCAACGATCCGCCCTGTCTGGAAAGAGATGGAGAAATTATCGAGAGAGAGCTCACCTGCGTCGCTTCGCCCAAGCTACTGCCAGCCAAGATCGTCGATTTTCTCGACGACTCGGACCCATGGGATATGTTCATGAAACAAGAAGGGACCCACAAGTTGCGGGTCAATTTCGTAAATATGAACGATTCCGACCAGCATTCGAAGAACGCCACTGCTCCTGTTATTCGCATTGACGTACCGTTTACTTCCGAAACGTCCTGTACGCACAGGGAGTTTCAAGGACCCGTTCCACGCACGGCCAAATTTACAGTCGTCGCCAAGCTCTCCTTCGAGGATGATTGTCATCTGACGAGGGAAGCGAGGAATTATCAACAGTTTCCTGAACACCTTTTCCATCACTATAACGGATACACCATCATCCGTCAACTTCACGCCATCGTACCCGTCCATGCCGTCGTGCCCCAGTTTTACGGCTACTACACGCCCGACGAGAACGAGAACAAGGAGGCTGGCTCGGAACAGCCATCCTACCTGAGTCCGATTCTGTTGCTCGAACACTGTGGAAAGCCCATCGACCCAGATGAGCTCACGCACGAGGATCAAGAAGAATGCGCGAGTCTCTTATTGCGGTTCCAACGTGCAGGATGGCTCCACGATTCAGTCGCGCCACGCAATTTCTTGGTTCAACTCGGCAAACCGACCGAATTCCCGGAAGTTCGAAAGTTGAAACCCGAGACGAGTTTCCGGTTGATCGATTTTGGGAGGTCGAGCCGATATGATACGGTCGAGGAAAAGCGGAGTGAGGAAGTGGAGGTGTTGGAAATGTTCGGTTCCGGGGAGTTACCGTCGCAGATGGGGTTGACGTTGTCGTTTGCTGAGTAGGTTTTTGGGCGGTGGTTTGGACAGGCGCAGTGATGGATTGTATGTACGATAGACTTGCGGTTGCACGAGTTTGGCGTTCACGCATGCATTGCGCGGTGTTGCTCGATTTCTCGCAAGCAACTGGACATTCAAATATTCAAAGTTGATCCAGTTGACTGCCTGATCCTTGAAGCACATACGCCATGGTCAATGCATTGGTCCTCTGGCTTTTGTGACAGTGTCACTGACGCTCAGGCTGAGCCAGAGCCCGGTCCAAAGATATTTAGAGTCGAGAGCTACAGAGGGTGCGGGATATCGCAACTACGAGGGAAACACAACCTGTGATTGCATTGGCTGCAAGGTCGGTCTGATTCGTTTACGGTACAGAAGAATGTTGGGTGATCTAGTTTTGATGGTTTTACGAGTGGCTTCCTTCCGAACCTTGGCTTGAATGAGAGAGAACGCCTAGATTGCTTGGCCAAAGGTCACCTTGGGCACTTGCATCGCTTTTTCGGTAAAGCAGACTAGAGAAGTGATGCAAGTGCCGTCGGTTGGTAGTTAGAGCGTTCAAGTTCAGGTTTATCAATAGAAAACGTTGGGCTGTCAATGAGCTTAGCCTGAGACAAACCCTAACCCCAAAATAGGTGTAAGGACCGAAAACCCACGTCGGCTAGCTCTTCCCACCCACACTGTCTTAGAAGCGCCTCCTTGCCCGATTCCCAGCCTGCAGGGTTACCATGGAGTACGACAGAAAATCTGCGGTTTCTTCCTTCTACGGTGCACGCAGGTCGATAGACGCCCTCAACGACACCTCTGCGCAGCCCAGTCCAGCCCACAATCTCCCTCGAGGAGCTGCTCGGCCCCGCGCAGAGTCTCAGTCCTCTTTTTACGCCGACCGTCAATCACGAACCTCGCAAGATTTGCTTAATACTCAATCTGCAGGCTACAATGCATCTTCCTTCTTCGCCGCAGGCAGACAAGAGCCACTGAAAGGCGGTCGTGATGAGGAAGAGGAAGCCGGGCGTCCGGAATCGTGGGACGTTTTTGCGGATTTCAACAACGCTGGTCCGAGGTATAGCACTACGTTTGGTATCGGGAAACACCAGGAACCTGCGTAAGTGTGCTTCATTCCAGCGCGTTATTCATGATATGTACCTGGGGAAATGACAGGTATCACCCGCTTCCACCCACAACGCCCGTCAAGGTGGACCACACCGATGCTGATAGTGGACTTGCGCCCGTTGAACTCGTCACTGTTCCCGCTCTCGGACCTGAGTGGGATCGTAGAGAGATGAAACAAATGACGAAATCGGGCAGAAGAGAAGTGAAGAGCGACGAACGTCGTGCAAAATGGAGAGCTTGGAACCGAGGCGAGATAGGTCTCTGTGGCACGAAATGGTTCACCAAAAGGTTCCTCGTGTTCTTCATTTTTACTTGGTGTGCCATGTCAGTCCAGTTCTTTTCATTCCGTCTTCGTGGCCGGTACTGATGCGTTAGCGCACATCGACAGTATTTCCATCGTACTTGCTATCACTATCCCTCGCGTGCCAGGAATCTCGTTTTACAGTGCTTCTCCATTGGCCGCTGCTACGGGCAGTTTCAATGCGTCTATACCCACGGAATTCTCACGTTCCCCAGCCAACTTTTCCTTCCCTGCCTTTGCAGAGATTCAAGTCGACACGACGACCAATATCATTCCCCTCACCTTCAACCGTATCGATGCCCAGGTATGGTATCCATCCAGTAATTTCCAAATTGGAATGGGTTCCCTTGGCAAAACGACGCTCCCTGCACACACATTCCCTGTCATCCAAATTCCACTCAACTTTTCTTACGTTGCGCCAAATGACACGGACCCCACCTGGGTGGCATGGTATAATGCATGTAAAAATCCAGCAACGTATACGAATGGGATCAGGCCTGGTGCGTTTTACCCTTTGCTCCCGTGAGGGATTCAAGTAGAACGTTTTTTCAGGTGTGAGCTTCGAAATCCTTTTGTCGATGAACATTCGAGGCCTGCCCTCGACGACTACCGCGTCCGCGCAGGTAGATGCCGCCGGGTGTCCGATCGAGTTATCCTTATCAAGCGCTTAATTCCCTCGGACTACATGCTTGGTTTTTTTTTTCCTAAGTTCCGTGGACAAAATCCCTTTTTCATCTGATTCCCTTATTCCGGGTTCGTTGTCGTCATTGTGCAACTCGTTTGATGAGCTTCTCCGTACGGACTCATTACTAGAGCGCGAACTCGACTATTTTTTCCCCCTGCCTCTTTACCAGGATACATTTTTCAGTTCTTGACCCAGCTTTCCCTCGACGGCGTCGCTTCCGTTCGCTCGTACGCTCTTTTTTTATGTGAATTACTGATCTTGTCTGTCGACTCCTTTTTCTTTTCACATTCATTTGTCCTGTAATATACGGCATAATGAACTGCGTGCAGTCCATGCTCTTCGTTCGGTGCAGTCATCAAGCCTGCCGAGTAATTCGTGGCATGACAGTATGATTTTGGATTAACAGATTTCATTCAAAGAACCCATTGAGCTCCTTTTCTTTCATATTCTCCGTAACTTGGGTTCACTGCGCTTTCTCTTAGAAAGTCCTTTCACTGCTTGAGGCATAATTATATTGTCGATGTGCCTAATAATTTTACTACATCATACACGAACAAAGGGCAGAGCTCCTTCGAGGCACGCTGACGTGCCATGCGATAAAGCCTGCGCAAGGATCGTTGAAACTCCGGGGATCATAACCTAGCCAGTGTGAGTGTGGTCACAAGGACAGGAACGAAACTACTGAGCGCACCTGCAAGGCATTGGCATCACATGATCATAGGCTTCTCCCATTCGGTATCCGTTTCCGTGAGATCGATGACGTCGTTCGGCAACCTCGCCTTGCGGTGTATGCCGCCAGCCTTGGACCTCCACCGAACCTGGCCAGAGGACCCAAGTGGGGACACAGACGATCCATCCAGGTGCCTTGCCTTCGTGTCCCCACTTGAAGACCCCACCACAAGGCTGACACTGTGAAGCTCTGGTCCTACAAAGTCTGGAAGAACGGGAGGTCTCAGAAGCTTGGGGGTGAGGGATGTGACACGATGCAGGCGTGCCACCGAATACGCTCCGGGTAAAGCGAGATACGATTGGGACACTACGAAGGGGTCAAGCGATCAACGCGTCAGAACGCGGGGACGAACCACAGGGCGATACCCCTCACCTGAGCGGCACTCTGTCCTTACGCCGGGAGGCATTGGCCCGAGATCGTTGATTTTCCGGGGATCATAACCTGGGGGCCACCGTGAGCGTGCTTTCCACGGACGAGTGGCGGAAACTGCCGTGCACACCTGTAGGCAAATCATGGTCGGCGTCTCACGTTCTTGTACTACAAGATCGTTCCGGGCGTCAATGGGGCAGATGCGCGGATCACCATCCTCACGAGAAGTGATGGCATGGTTGCTTTCGTGATATATACCGAGATCCAGCGGATGTGGCGGGCAGTCATCAAGGCGCCGGTTCGGGAGCTATCAGAAGGGATGAGTTACGATCAAGACGCTAGACAAACGTGCGGTAGGCGGTGGTACACACCTCGTCAAGACGTGCAACAGCCGTTCGCAGAAATTCGTTGCTCTGATTAAGACGATTCATATCTGGGGGCGAGACGCTGAAGAAAAACGATACGATGGAGCAGGAATATGCTCGATTGGAGGATAGAACGTTCTGTGAGGTGAGACTCGATAGCAGCGGGATTTTGTTCATTTTATACCTCATGTGATACCCATTGTCTTTGTGAGGAGGTCTGCGCGCAGATGGACAAAGCGTTCGGTGGTTCTGGAGAACAAGATCACTGACCAGGGCGGTCACAAAAACGAAAACAAAAGGCACGATACTCAGATAGCTTGGGCCATAGGTAGTGTCGCGGTGGGCCCGCGCTGTGAAAGTCCCGCGACTCGTGAATACAGTGCCTCAAAGCAGCGTCAAAACATCACCAGAGCCCATATGTATTCTGGTACTTCTGTGGTCAAAGTTGGTACACTGAGGTGCGTAACTCAACACTGGCCAGGCGGTCAAAGCGTTCGATCGACTCAGTGCGGACACAAAGTTCTTTGTCCTTCTCATGGCGTGATCGGCATACAAATGGTCAAATTGCGCTCCCTAGCGACCATTGATTGACACTTGTGCCAATTGGGTCAATACAAGAGTTGACCATGATCACGGACTGAAGGGGAGTGAGCGAACTTGAAAGAAAGGGCCATGGATCGACGAGAAGCAATGCGGATCCGCTGATCACTTACCTTTATTCTCATCATCTCGTCTTTGTAGCAGAAATATTTCCATGTAATCAGGGGGAACACCAAGGTACATTCCAAGGGTATCAGCGGTATCTTACACATATAGTAGTAGTTGACAACGAGGGCATGATAGCATTGTCGTGTCCTTCTGTAATCGGCTCAAAATGTGTCCGCCGCACCGTGTTTTTATTTCTTGCATCTTTAGGACATTGTTCACATTGATCCGTCCACAGTAGAGGAGTTGATGCGTGCCCCAGTGTGAACTGGTCGACATTGGGAGACACGTGAGTATTTGGTTGGGAGTCTGAATAAGTATGCAACCCGACTCAGTGAGTCGGAAAAAAAATCCTGGCCCACCAGAGCATCTTGGTCTAAACTCACGCGCGCCTGGAATGTCACTACCTCAAACTACAATACTCTCGAACTCTCGTCATTCATTGGGTCACCTAGACAAGACGTATGTAGAGAGGAGGTACATACAATCGTCCGGCAAAGATCCGGTCGTGGCTGTGTACCTACTATACTCTAGATCGTAGTGATCGAAGGCGACGAAAACGACACTACATTATGTAGTCATGTTTCCGAAAGCCAAAGGGGCCGCAGACATTGCACGTGCATCATGAGGGTATAATAGTCAAGGCGAAAGTGGTGTCACGGGCATGGAAAAGAGGCGCCCACATCGACAGGAATAAATGGTGGCAAAAAAACGAGAGCATACCTCTTCCCGCATCGCCGTCGCCACCATCATTTGAACAAGATCCGAATCGAGGATCTAGGCTCGTCAAGTTTCGACTACGGCCATCGGAGGCACGTGGAGGTGCTGCGGGGGGTATCGCAAGTGTTCGCAGTATGGGGGTGGACTTGGCTCGTAAGGAGGGGCAGGAAGATCATATGGCTCATTCGAAGACCAGTGACCTGAGGACGTGGGCATCATGGCGACCGTTGGTTCTACGTGTCTAATTGGAAGCAGGGGACGAGACCTATTTATGTTGGGATGGTGGAGCTCGCGACCTGTGGAAGGTCCGAGGAATGAGTCAACCGTCGTTGGACACGCCTCGCGAAAAGCATCGTACGAATGTTAATATATGGCCACACACGTGGACGTGGGGGTGTCGGGGTCGCAGTAGAGCTGCATTTCCCCCGACTGAAACAAGCAAGCCGGGACATGAACGAGCCCGCGAGTATGAGAATGACGAAGCCCACTAGCAAGGATCAGAATTGGCATCGTGTCATTCGAAGTGCATGCAACGTCATGACACCCACCCAAGCCGATGACGATTGCAAAAATGGTGTGGAGTTGGATACCATTTGGTGATCCGATGGACGGAGGTAGTGACGTTGGACTTGAAGGAAGGATGGGACTCGTGCTGGGGGACGTGGCGAGAAAACTGGGGTCGTAAGTGGATGATATGGCCGGCATCACTGCATGGGGAAGCAGGACTGGGCTGCGGATGCGATCGTGGAGGAGCAAGGGATCCTTTATACACGAAAATGGAGGTTACATCGGCCTTGCCGCCGGGTTCGACGTAGGACTTACATTAGCCGCCGTCTCTGGGACCTCCGAGTCGGCCGAAAGAGTCGGGTTACGCATACAAAGTGTACAATATGTAGCGGAGAAAGATAGTGGTTATGTTATTGGACATGGACCTCCCGGACCAAGGGAAATTTTTGTGGACCTGTTATGTCTAGGAAATAAAAAATAAGTAACTCTGATTGACCGGGAGGCAGTAACTCGTGGGTACAGAGGACTCGAAAGCGCTGAGGGGCAATGCTAGTTGACCCCCAATAGGCTATGCATGAAGGTCAGCATGTCTGACCATGATCTGATAGAATGTTCTCATGCAACGTCCATGAGCATCACAGCAATTTGCATATTGGACACCGCTCACCTTCTGCTCACCTTTGTTCTTGCTCGTCGTAGATGAGGCGACTAGGGTTTAAACCCACGACCCCCGCTGTAATTGCCGTAAGGTTAGGGTTAAGTATAGTTCTTTTATTGGTTGTTGAAAACATTTTCTATCGGGGTCTGAAACCCAGTAGCAATTCTTTGGACGTCGCTGAGGCAGAGGCGACAAGCGTGCCATTGAGTATGGATAGGTACAGGGGAGCTATGTACGAGACACAGGCGGGGCAAAGGTTTTCGAAAGGGGTGGGATCCGGCGACAAAGCCAAAACGAAGTCCATCATATATATCGGGGTATAGTGTGTTCAGGGAAGATTTACCAAGCCACGATTGCCAGGCTTCTGGTTTATATGGGGTTAACGTTCGGGCGGGGTTGGGCTCGGGGGCATTTTTGAGCTCCATGGGTGGCGAGTCCACAGTCTGAACAGTCATGTCGGACACCCTTGTGGGAAATGTTGCAACTGTTTGGTTTCTGCCAGTCACTCCAGAGAACGCGTCTCTTGCTGTCAATGAAGCGGCCATCTGAGTTGCGGCGGCCAAGACGCCTGCTTGATGTGGTGCAGGAAATTGTTCTTGGCTTGGAGGAACTAGCTGAACGTGAGGTCACAGTCTGCACGAGCATTGCGGGAGGCTTTCACCAACACTACTGGTCGGAGGGTGAGTAGTTCGTGGACCACCGTGATGCCGAAAGTGTCGTCTGCATGGGATCTTTGGTTGCGGGAAGCGTCATTGCATCCATCCGAGGAGAAATACCATAGTCCTACGAACTCGAAGGTTGATGTTTTCTGGATGGCGTACTGGGAGGGTCTTGGGATGATGACGCTTGGAGGCGGGCGGTCCACGTTGAAGTCGTTTATTTTTGCCTTCTTCTCCGGATTGTCTCCCTCTTCCTCGGCTTCAGGAGCATGTTCGTGCTCGTCGACTCTGTTAGGAGGAGGATGAGGCGGAGGGCTCTCAGGGCCACGAGGGGGGTGCGCGGCATTCCATGCTGCGACTTGCTGGTCGTGGTCGGCTTGCCAGGCTGCTTCCAGGTGCACTATGGCCCGGTCCTCCCCTTCGTGGAGTGTGTTCATGAGGGCTTCACGTACTGCTTGGTGCGAAGTCGGGATGAACTTCCAAATTTAGGTCAGCCATTGAAAGACAGTGGATGCAAGAGGGGTGCTAAGGGAATTGGGAAAAAGAGCATATGGTCAGATTGAACGGGAAAAGGGAGAGCGAAAAGAAAGAATGCGAGTGACGAGGACGAGTGGAGGGAGGACGAGCGATGCAGATGGTAGAGAGAAAAACTGAGCGACACCGCCACCGCTAGTCTGCAGCTCGCTAACCCACTCGGTAGCGTTAGAATTAAAACTCCGTCTTCGCTCCGACACCTCCAGGGGACGCGGCTGGTGAGAGGCGACATCAACACTCAATATTCAATGTCCATTGTGTCGACTGTGCTTGACAATCAGTTCATTCTGAATCTACAACTTGGACGTGCACACGCGAACACAGGCTGGTCCCATCCTATATATTCACGGCGCTCTGAGTGCATCTCCGCTGATAAGCTCGCTGTCATCAGGTACGTCGATTGTGCCTGATAACTACTTTCTCCAGCACTCGAGTTTGAGGATACTAAATGTTGGTTAGGGTCTGGACGGTGATGCACGGTTAAATGCCGCCACGGGTGGATTCGTGTGGTGCATGTGGCGTCTCCGGTTAAGTTGGCCTGGCGCTTTCATGTCAATATGTGGGGATGTAACCGACCGGGCTGAGCACGTACCCGTGCGGCCCGCATGAGCCCCTTCGCCGGACAAACTCGACCAAAATATGACCGCCATGAGAGCAAGGAAAACTGGAGGATAAGCATAAGGTACTAGAGGGTACTAGGGAGTACCACCCCGCACTCACCGATTCCGACAACAACGGGAGGGCCATAGTTTCCCGCAAGGAAAGTGGTACAACGATGAGCGAACGAGGTCATGGCCTGAACGAATGGGCGTAACAAATGATAGATTGTGCGGAGGATGAAGGTGCGAGCAGACCAGCTATTGAAACGGTCGCACTTTATAATTTCCATGCCACCAGGTATCGGGTAGTGGTCTTCGTCACTCCGGTCCCTTCTAGGGAAAATATTATTAAACGGTGCGTTTATTTTATTTTATTCAATATCGCTGTGGTCAAACCTGGTCCACATAAACCTTATCTCTGCTCAGCTTCGTAACCTGTTGGCAACTGCGCTGAAAATCGAATTGGATATAGACCTGGAAGATTTTAATTCATTAAACACGGCTGTGTCCAAGACTCCACGATGCTCCCGCTCAGCGGTCCACTGGGTGCGCCCCTGACAAATAGCATAATCTTTCTTATCGAATGGGCCGTTTTTCCCTTCTAAATTGCATTTTCAGATATAAGTAATGACAATCATGCAATGCCATTAGTTCGCCGTGTTGGCGTCTGTCGAGTTGAGCTGTGGAGACTGTCGTTCCTGCCCAAAAGCTTCATATGTATGCAGCATTCGCGTGAAATCGCATGTCTGTCTTGGCGGGAATGACATGAGGCAAGGCGCACACGTCCAGGACCCATCATTCCATGGAAAACAGCAACACAGTTATTTTTTTTTTCTTTTTGATGGGTAGGCTTCTGCCTTCTTTTGGACTGACAGGGTTTCTTCACGCTCGCCTCGTAAAGGGCTATACCTTGCGCCGCCCCCATCCGGTGATGCAGTGTGCCGAATTGACTGTGCGTGCACTCAATGGCCGATTTCCTTACTTTGGACATATATTCATTTGAAACTCAAGTGTTGCCCGTAGTATCATAGATGGCAGAGAATACAAGTGCGGAACCGGGATCCCAAAACCGGGCCGAGGCTGTGAGGTTCGTCAGGAAGATTTCGAAACTTTATTCGAACTTTGCCGGCGTGGGCGGAAGATGGCGAATGACTCGTGCGAAAAGACCTGTTTTCAGTCTCCCTTCTAAGTAGGTGGCCTTCTAAGTTATCACGCCTCGGTTATGATGGTGTGTAAGAGCGATCAGCCAGGGTTCCGGCAGTGTATGGCGTTGGACATCATGACCTTAACCTGAAACATTTCTCTGGGATCTCAAACTAGTGTCCTTGTCCACGGTTCAAAATCCCTTTCTGAATGTCCACGTAATTGTTTCCCTATCTGCATCATTGCGCCAGAGCGTGTCTACGTGATGGGGCGGATGAGTTTCCCCCACCCCGCTGATACGCCGTCTTGAACGCTCTCGATGAACACGCCAGAGTACACGAGTGCCTTCTTGTCGCCCTCCTGGAGTCCATGGTGGACGGGGTCTGCCTGTTCTGCAGGCGTCTCGGAAGAGTCCACGAGCGGTAGCTGAACGTGCACGTTCCGTTTCACACGACCACGGTCATACCGCCGTAAATAAGGTGGGGGACCCGTCAGAAACGAAAAAAAAAAGGGACAACAAGGACGACATCGATTCAACTCGCCTTGAGAACGCCAAAATGATAGTCTCCCTGACCGGCCGCACCCGCAGGCGTGCTCCCGTTGTCTTCGAGCCGGGTCACCGCCTCGAGCGGCGTTGCGTTGGTAGAATAAAACACGCCCAGGGTGCGATTCGTCCAGTCTACCTGGATGGCGACATTGTGCCAATCGCCCGACGTGAAGGGAGTTTCGAAGAGGAGATCGAGGGCGTGGTTTCGCACTTTGAGGTAGTGTGCGTCGGCGACGGGCAAAGGCCCCATCGGGTCCGTGAACGGGGAACCTAACACAAACGAAGGTCGTACGTGAGTCCTCGCGAGGCGTCGATCGTCGATGCCGGCTGCAACTTACCAAGCTGAATGTCGAATACGTGGCTCCCATCGTTGGGCTCTATCCAGACGATCTGATATTCGTGAGTGATTTTCAAGGGAAGACAGTCGTCTGCTCGAATCGAGACGTGAAACACTGTCGTGCCTACGTCGGCGATACCGTTCAGGAGTGTATGGTTGTCGTATTTCTGGGCGATGAGTTCGGTACGGCGGAACCCATACTGTGGCTGGGGTGGATTCCCACCAGGGACGAAAATGGAGGTGTTATCGATAGCGATGGTCATGGGTTGTTCGGTGGAGTAAGACGCAGCCGGCAGCAGAAGGAATGGGTCCAAGAGTGTATTCCATAGTGGCGTAGGATCTAGAAAGTGTTTCAGGAGCGTCGTGTACTGATCGGGGTTCAGCGGATTAGAGCGAGAAACTTGTTGTTTGCTTGGGCGACTTACATATGTCGCGTTTTCGGTGCTTCCCTTGACGACCCTTGGGTTGGGACAGTTCAATGTTAGCAAACAGTTGTCTGCGAAACGCACTCACGATAGATATGGGTCAACAGACTTGTTGAGATCCTCGCCGGTATAATTGTAGGGTGCACGACCATCGTAAATGATCGGGGTCGCCGAGGCTGCACTAACTAGAGCGACTGAGAGCCCCACCGCTTGGAAAGCAGGTCCGCTAACCATCAGAGTCGGTATGCGCACAAGGCAAGTTACTAGGTTTCAAGGAGCCTCGGAAAAACGTCGGTATGGCGGCCCAAGGGCCTCAGATCCGAGGAACCCCGAGTGTGTCAACACTGTCATATGACTGATGGGATGAAACGCAGCCACGCTGAGCACTGCTCAGCTGTAATATGATTGGTCAAACGGATGTAAGATAATCACCAGCATAGGCTAAACCTACGTCATCTTACCCCTTCCTCCCAGGACCAAAACGTCTAGTGACTCGTTGCAAAACTTCCTAATCACACCTATGGCCAGCCGGGGCTTAAAAACCAACTCGAAGGGCATTGCGTGCATAACCACCACGTCAGAAAATGCAAACGAATTGATCGGCGATGTGGGGTTTTCGGACAGACCGAACGCCGACAGAATGAATGATGTATTGATGAAAATAGACCGATTTGCGACGTGGAGTCTCGGGCGAAATCTGGGTGTGGCAGTGTGAGAGTATGTATGCATAGGCATGGGGATCGTCACCAGCCACCGCCTTACCTGCGACCGAATCCGAACGTGCAGAAACGCAGGTCATCCCGAAGCTTTCCTTCCGCGTCGAGCCAGCGTTGAGGGTTGAACTTTGTTGGATTCGGGAAGACTTCCGGATCGTTGGCAATAGCCCTGAGAAGATGGTTACTCTCAGCAAGAGTAACGGTCCCGGGTGCATACCAATGGTTTCCGATAACCGTCGCGCCTTTGGGAATTACGTAGTTGTTGTGCACGATATCCTCCGTCGCGCGGTGTGCAAATCCTAGGGCACATGCTAGAATTTCCTTACTTACAAGGAGTCTGAAAAGTCAACCGTACCTCCGATACTCACGGGTCGCCATCTTAGGCTCTCCAATATGAAGGCAGCTGTCTGAGGAAGCATTTCCTGGTCACCAAAGGATGGCACTGCGATTACGTGAATAGCGTGGTCAATTGTAATAAGACACACTGACGTCTTTCCGGTCCGACAACGTTGTCTAGCTCTTCCTGTACCCCGGCTTGATCCTTCAGGATGTAAAGTGGCTGCCATCATCATTATTGTAATTGCTGATGCAGTCTGTGAACGACAAATATTAGGTTTGCCTTGGAATGAATCGGTACAAACTATTAGCATCAAGGTGACCCACAGTGTCTGATCCGGCACCAAACATGGAACCGGCAACATAAGCCATTTCGTCATCCCCGATTCCGTATTTCTCTTGTTTCTCTAATAAAAACTTGGCAAAACAGGGTCGTACAATGCCTTTCGCCTGGTTCACGTCAGCATCTGCGGATAAATGCAAACTGAATTACATACCATCTGCTCCCTTACCAAGGTCAACTGTCCTCGGTAAAGTGAAAGTTCTTCCTGGTGCCATTTCTTTAGTTGCGTGAGGTAACCTGGAATATACTTCATGACAGGGTAGGTGTCCACCAGATATGCTCCGGGACGTATCGCTTCCCCGAAGCGCGATAAGCAGCGATTTACTGCCACGACCTTGGGATCACTATATGCGGTTGGCGTTGTTTTTCCGTAGGTAATGGACATGATCACGAATGCGGCATATCTAGTTCAGGAGTCAAGCGCGGACACCAAGAAAGACGACACGAATGTACCGCTTAATGTGCATCTGGTGGTTTACAGAATATCAAGCAACACACTCTTAGCGTGTCGAACCTGCACATATTCATACGTCTCTGCAATCTTGGGATTCAATGTCGCGTGAAAGGCCCTTTGTCACCATGGTAGGCAGTTAGATCCTTTTTGCCTCGGCTCTGAAAACAAAGTTACCTCTGAAGCATGCGAATTCTGTCTCCGGCGCCCACCACGACGACTCCCATCCCCCGGAAAGTATCTCGACAGCTGCAACTGATCGAGGCCTGTCAGCGAGTAAAGCACCTTGTTTCTCCATGATATCCATGGCCGCTCGATACCGGCTGATGAATATGAATATCCGGGGTCCCTGTCTCAGGGAGAATACTGGGCCAAACTCTTCGGTCATTTCGGCAAATACGAAAGGCGCACTGCCGGTTGTATCAGCTGCCCAGTCACATAGTATGCGTAAGGAATTACCGAGATGTAGGAATTTGATTTCCGAATAGCCAGTGTCCAAGTGGACCTGGAGGCAGTGGTAACCGCGATCGAGTGCTGAGGATGCGTGTCGCAAACCAAAAGGTGCAGAGAAGCCCAAGGGCACAGATGAGGTACCAACTCAGCGTGAGCATGGGGAATGCAAACACCGACGACATACAGCCAGGGGTTGAGACCGACGAGAACCCAGGAAAAGAGCAGGCGAACTGCGGCTCTGCAGAGTGGTATCTGAGTGAGTCCACACCAATCTACGTAAGTTGCGGAGGGTCATATCGGCTGCCATTACCGCTCTATTCCAGCAAGTTTATTCACGCAGGAACTCGATCGGTGTCTTTTTTATTTGATTATTCCCGGATAACGTGCAATGAGTTTCTGCCCTACCACTCGCCCGCCTCATGATTCAAACTCCGATGAGTTCGTTTGTAACGTGGGAAAATAGTCAAGTACACGTGGTTGAGGTATGTCTCTTTTGGGCGTTGGCACTGGCAAGTTCAAACAACGTCCGACGACTGCCAATAAACGATGCCTTTACGCAGACATAGTAATATGGCTGGGTATGTGTGACTTGTACACCGAAACTCATCTTGGCGTTGACAAGAAAATGCAGCTCGTGTGGTGGTAACTCTGCGCCGACAAAGACCACCAAGCGTCTCTCCACCGTCCTCCAGTGTTTCAAACCCAGCCGACCCACACGGTTCCATACGACATCCGTGCATCGATGTTTCCTCATCTCCGAAATATTCAGCGTCATACTCGAGTTTGTACGGCAGTACGACGCGCTGTCCGACGAGGGTGAATGCATTGGCGGGGTGGACCGTGTCCTTGGCAGACGAACACTCGCGTCGCTTGCGAGGACTTGTCGCACGTTCAGCGCACCTGCATTAGATCTACTTTGGATGCGTCTAGACAGTTTAGATCCCTTGATCAGGGTCCTCCCAAGTCGCATCTGGGCTAAAAAGCATTCCCGCTTTGTTGTGTGTTTTCCAATCACTCTCTTATCCTTACCCTATCTCATTTGGACACCTCCAGATACGGATGCTCATGAAAGACAAGCATTGGTTGGCGTTTCGTCGATACGCTGTACGTGTTCGGTCCCTTCGAGGTCCTTGCCGTCGCATCCCTCCATCCATCCAACGGACTGTCCTTGCCGCCCTCTCACGACTCCCGAAAGCCTCCCTTCCCCTTCTGCCCAACCTCACCGAGCTTGTATGGAGCGAATCGGACACGTCCAGCGTCATCGATCCGACAGTGCCGCTCATGACGTACTTTGCAGGGCAAAGGGTGACCAGTGTCTCGCTCTTTCTCGTGTCCTGGCCAATCTTTGTCTCTGCACGGGCTGTCCTCGCTGGTCTACCCAACTTGTGTCCGAACGTGACCTCGTTTACCGCCCTACCTCGCGCCACCTTCAACGATCATTCTCAAGATGTCGGTGAAATTGTCAGCAAATGGTCTAACCTGCGAGTTCTGCGTAGTTGCCCACTTTCACAAGCCGTCATAGACGATATCGCCTCTCGCGAGACGTTGGATACGCTCAGCGTCGAGCTTAATAGCCTTGTTTCGGAGGTCAATCTTGATAAGCTTCCAACCATGATCCATACGTTTACCCTGGAAGGCAGCAACGCCTTGTATTGCCTACGATACCTCCAGACGCTACAAGGAAACCCGACGATCTTCCGTCTCCACATCGGTCTGGATCTCACGGTCGCTTCGGACATGGAAGCGCTCTTCGAAATGCTCCCGTCCAGATTAGATATCGCCCAGCTGCAAAACCTGACGATTTCGTCGAGGTCCTCGTTTCGTCGCACGTTCACCCTACGCTCCTTCCCGCTCTCCGAACCCCTCCTGACGTCCCTGTACCCATTCACGATGCTCGCCTCGCTGGACTTGAATGCATTTTGCACGTCCGAGCTGGACGACGCGGCTTACGAACGGATGGCCGGGACTTGGCCCAGGCTGAAGTGTTTAAAATTGGGTGCGGCGGACGTGTCCAGAACACCGCCGACGGCGAGTCTGGGCGCCATCATCGCCATACTCAAGTCGTGTCCGCAGTTGGAGAAGTTGCATGTCGCGTTTGACGCCTCGATTCCGCCGCCGGCGCCCGTGGCGATTTCGGATGATGCGGATAGGGATACGCAACCGGAGGCGTCGTCGGCAGGACACGACGACGACGACGAGGGGGAAGGGGAACTCGCGATAACGAGCCAGGACCGCACGTGGGGTGTCTCGAATCAGCGCATTACGCGGATCCACGTCGGGCATTCCCCAGCACCGGCCGTGGGGGACACGGAGAGGCTGAACGAGTTGGTGTTGTGTCTGGGATCGGTGATGCCGCAGCTACGGAGAGTTCGGTCCAAGAGACAGGAGTTTGAGATGACGGAAATTTTCGACATGGGCGAGTCGGAGCGATGGCGGGCCGTGCAACGGTTGTTGATGGAGAAGGATATTACGTGAGGGCTGACGAATGAACTCTAGATATGACGCCGATGCCCAGACGATCATATCAAATCGGGTATTTCTCAACGTTGCTACTAGTGAGCAGGGAATCATCACACGTCTATTGCGATATGTGCTGCTGTTTCACAACATTGGGACCGTTAGTATAAGGTCGCTGTTATAATGGCGCGTGTCTGAACGAATATCGATCGCCCGATGGCATATATACATGATGGTGACATGGCCTTTGTGTGGTGCATTCTTGATCTCAAGCGGCGCGCACTGCTAGCTGTGCCTCCAAGAGGCTCCAACACGAACCCAGTGAAGCATGTGGTAACTTTGCATATTTAAGCGATCAGAGGTCATTTTGTCTTTCACATTTATACAGCTTCGAGTGGCAAGCCTGTTTTCCTAATCTTGCTCCGCGTCCAGGAACACACACGGTCACTTGACAGGTTTCAAGCAGTTTATGATATTTCTCATGATGTCACGATTTGGAGGTTGCGTAAGAACCCAAAACTACCTCGTCCTCCCGGGTTGTTTCGACCCAATTTCTCGAGCGCACTCTTGTTCAATCTGAGCGGCTTGCTCGTTCGTGGATCAATCGGCCTATGGAATATATATCGAGTGTAACGATGCAATCCGAGCTAGTTCTGGAGCATTCTGCCATTCTGTAGCTCAGAGGCTGCGAGGATTGCCGGAGATTTTGAGCCTACCCCGACTCTGACGGAGGTTCGTGCCCTCACCTCTTGTGAGAATTCGCATGACTGTTTCTTCGGGGCTTCAAGCAGAATGCTTATCCATGTTGCATTTAGAACTGATAAGGTTTCATGGTCCGTATTGTCTGTTCCTGCTATTCGTGGATTTTTCATTAATCGTGGATATAGTCGGTGGTTATTCGCCATTGTCATACATGCGTAGTCCCCAGGTGATCTTCAACGCAGAAACCAGACCTTCTTCAATACACTTCATGGCTGGTATGTAGTCACTCACTTTAGTTACCAGTTTTGTGTGGAATTTCATCAGATCGTCGATCGACGATCTGACTGCCATCAGCACGCTCTTTGACATCGTACTGGGATAATACGCTCTCTCCCAGCATTTGATCGTACAAACCCTCACAGTCCTACTGATGGACAATCCCATTATGACGCTGGCATCCTCCATCTCTCCCACGAAAGAGTCAAACCTGGCCGCACCATCGTTCAACTCCACGGTCTCATCCGGAATTCCGATTGTAGCCCCAGTTTCGGGTGCGACAGACATCCTGCTTCTGCTTCACTCCTTCAAAGGTGATACGGACAACGACTTCCACGTGTTTTGTAGACCTCACGCTACCAAGCACCTATCGACTGACACCATCTGTGCATCTGCATGTACGGTATCGCTCACGTGAACAATGCATCCCCTGCATTCGGCGTGCTGTGTGAGCACGCCGTTGAAATGTCCGACGATGGGCATGGAAGAGGCTTCTGTCGTTTGCGGGTGTTCCAACTTGGCCCATGAACTCATTTTTCGACGCGCCTTTCTTGCGGTTTGTGATCGTTGACTGCCGAATTAGATGTACGGTTTGTCTTGGGGAAAATTTGATCTGGATGTACATCCTGATCGGCGTGTTATTGTCTCAGCTAGCGCAGGACTGGCCTTGGGTTAATTATGCAGTTTGTCTCTGCAAAACCGACCACTGGCAACGACACGACTTTTTTTTTTCTGGTTACTTCTTGTCCTCGTTTCGGAGCGTGCTTTAGACGAACATCTTTTCTGCTGGCGTAGCCCGGCTCACAAAATATAAGTACATCCCATCCCTGCTGTCGTGTTACAGGATCAATAATACAATCATTCCCGCTACCCATTCTACAAGCTAGATAACAGGACCTACAACAAGGGGTCAACGTTCAGCTCTGAGGGACAAAGGACGGAAATTCGAAGCGAAGAGGGTACCTTTGGTCGGCAAATGATTGGCTTGACCTCCACGTATAGTGTCAAACTCTAATGGATCACGGGTGGCGACCCCGGCACGCTTGTTCGCCCCGGGTTCCTTGTCAGCCCCCTTGGACGAGCGTTCGAGTTCACGTTTGGTGAGTTCGTCGTCTGGAATCTTTTCTATGGCTGCTGGGGGGAATGTATCGACAGGCTTGTCGCCAACAAAGTTCTGAGTGACCATGGTGTGCAAAAAGTCAAAGGTTGAGATGAAGGTGGTTGTCTACTAAAGTGAGTTATGACATCATCGCTCCATTCGGTAACGTCGTTGATTCAACGAGCACCTCCACGGTGGAGATCTTCCATTTCGTTTTCCTGCCCCGTCCTTGTTCTCGTATCAATTGTCTTTCTCAGCTAACGCAACCCGGTCAATTGAGGGGTTCTCATCGTGAATGGCGACATACACTCGCGAGCGATGTTCGCCGTAACCTATTCCAAAGCACTGCTCATTTAGCGCCTCGTGTACAGCGTGGCTGACTCTTTTGACGACGATGCCCAAGGTATCTTGTGCTTGTAAGAACAGGGTGAAGATGGTTGGTGTATTGAATGCAGGTTTTCTACTGCATTCGAACCTTAGAAATGACATTCAAATTGAGGTCAAAGAGGTGCATCTAATATGAACGTGTGAACAACTTCCGGAGTGGCCGTGTTCGCTGTTGCCTTGCGTGTTCGGCTGCTGGAGACATCCATGTTACCCCTCCATCCAAGACAAAAGTCAGAGCGACAGGCCCCAGTCGCACTTTGCTGCTCGCCGCTGAGTCTCACAGAACTGGAATGCACAGAGCCTAGCCCGTGCGCAATCGTTAGGATTCCCTGAATCGCAACTTATGCTGACCGTCCTACATAGTTCCCGAGAAATCGTCCGGAAACCTTCCAAACCCATTCTCTCCATTCCCCAAATTTTCAGACATAACCGACCCTCGAACACATACACCAAGTCTATCCATCGCGCTCTGCTCGTCTCGGAAATATTTTGCCTCATTCTCGACTTTATCCGTCGCTTTGACGAGTCGTCCGAGAGCGACCACAAATGGGATCGTACCATGGGAAAACGCACCCTTGCATCGCTCGCCCGAACCTGCCGGACTTTATGTGAACCCGCGTTGGATGCACTTTGGATGCGTCTCGATAGTCTCGACCCACTCCTAAAAGTCTTGCCACGCCGCATATGGGGCAAAAAACACTATCCTTTTATTGTGTGTCCCGTCCTCCGTCCTCCCATGTTTTCCATCCAATCTTTCTCCCTAGGTGCGACTGTTTTTGGGCGAGAAACAATGGGCAACCTTTCACAAATACGCGGTGCGCGTCAAGTTTGTCCGTGGTCCCTGTTGGCGTGTCCCCGCCACGGTCCAACACAACGTCATCGCTGCGCTCGCACGGTATCCGAAAGCATCGCTTCCCTTACTTCCAAATCTGACAGAACTCGTGTGGAGCGAACTCAAGATGTCTAACTTGATCGATCCTAGCGTGTCGCTTATCAGATACTTTGCTGGTCCAGGCGTGACCACCGTGTCGCTCTTCCTCATCTGTTGGCCTAGTCATGTTTCGTCCGAACTCGCCGTTCTCGCTGATCTCCCCAATCTCTGCCCCAACGTCACCTCCTTCACCGCTTTCTTTCCTCGTTCTTCCTATAGTGATCACTCTCACGAAATCGGCGAAATCGTTCGACAGTGGCCACGTCTCCGTGTTCTCCGTAGCTGTGCACTCTCACAACCGGTCATGGATACCATTACGGCCAGAGAGACGCTCGACACGCTTAGCATCGAGCTCAACAACTCGAGCACGGCAGTCTATGTCGGTCAACTCCCGTCGCACGTCCGTACATGGTCGCTTGGCGGCAACAGCGCCGGCCTCTGTCTGCGCTACCTTGAGACCATGCAAGGCAGCCCCACAAGCTTTCGTCTCCGCATTGGTGCAGACGACTCCACGACGGCGGACATGGAGGCCCTCGTCGGGGTCTTGCCGACACGTCTGGACAAGACCCGACTGCAAACGCTCACGATCGAGCTGACGTCCTCGTACTGGAGCGCCCCCGCGAGCGACACGTTTTCGCTCTCTCCCGCGCTGCTCGCGTCGTTTACGTCGTTTCCCGCGCTGAAAGAGTTGGACGTGAGCACGTACTGTGCGGCCGAGCTGGACGACCGGGCGTATGCGACGTGGGTGGCGGGGTTGACCGGGCTGACGAGCTTCAAGGTTGGGGTGGCGGACGTGTCCAAGGCCCGGCCGTTTGCGAGCGTTGGGGCGGTACTGGCTGTGCTCAGGGCGTGCCGGCAATTGGACACGCTCTGGATCGTGTTTGATGGGACGTTGGCCCTGCCACCTGTTAATGACGACGACGACAAGGGGAAGCGACGTGGCGAGCCGGACGCGATGGCCGTGCGAGACACGTGCGATACTGAGAACGAATGGGGCGTGACGAATCACCTGATCACGCATATCCGCGTTGGGCATTCGTCGATTGGGGAGGACGAGGCGGCGTTGGAAGCGATGGCGAGGTGGTTGAGGACTGTAATGCCGCGCCTGGAAAGGATTCGGGGGGACAGGTATCCGTTCGAAGTGGACCAGCGGTGGAGCAGGGTGCAGGAGATGTTGGTGAAGAGATGAGTGGGGTGTACATGTCTTTCGTGTTTCTGCATTGTTATGTTTCATCCCTTTTTGGTGGTATCTGGTACATGTGGTATCTTTATACAGGTTGTACAACAAGACATTGGCATAAACTACTTGATCTCAACAAGAATGGGCTCCTGCTCTTCCACATCCTCATTATCATCACACACGATCATCCCTCTCATAAGGTCATACAAGGGAGATTGCGACACGGTCAGGTTCTCGGCGCGCTCCGGCAACGATACTGGACCTACGACGCCCACACATTGCTCCCCACTCGCATCGATCGTGTAGCGCAGGAAGTACGTTTCGCCCAACGTCTCCTTATAACTCTCGTGGCACATCCCCCTCGCGTGCCCGTCGTCCGAAGCACCGAGGTAGCGCACGTCCCTCGGCACGCCATGGACTATGAAAATTTCCTGGTGCTAAATAGTCATGGGCGAGACGGCGTCGCCGGGTGCGTGTTTTTGGGCAGAAGGAGGTCGATGGATGAAAAGCGGGCGTTGCTGGACCGGTGATATGCATGGACGAGTCGGATGAGCGTTGCGCCCGTCGCAGGATCGATGACCGAGTTTCGGATGAGGTCAATGTTCTTGCAGACAGACGTGACACGTATCAATCCTTCGTGGGTGAGACGCAGAAGGCCGGTGCCATTCGCGTCTCTTGGTGTATCGGTGGGAACAACGAAAGCTTGGAAAAGTGCTACATCAGGCATGGGAAAGGTGGTGCGATGGAGGGACAAGGAAATGAAGTATGTTTTGGTAAGAAAGATTTTCTCATCGACTACATGGTTGACGTGTTCGGATGGTACCTGGTCCTCAAATAAGCAAATGTTTCACGAAAATGATCTGATCGGTTTACCAGTTCTGATTGCTGGGGAGGAAGATTGTAGAAGGATTGGGTTTCCCCGTCAAAGAATAACTCTGGACCAACGTTATGTGAAAATGGAGATTGACCACTTTCTAGAAACAACGATCCTTCAGGCGCGCCATCGCTGCCAGGAATGTCCAAAGTGAGTGTGTGATGGAATGAATCGCCGTCGATACGAAACTGCAAGAACTGCCTACGAAAACAAAGGTCATGGATGTGAAACACTCGAAGTTCCATTTCCGCACCGACACATTTGTCATGCATGCAACATGAAGGAGCAATCCACTGGTGGAAGCAGCAGGGCATGCGTCCCACGATTCGAGGGTTAATGGCAATTCCCACAAGAGAATGGTTGTATGGGCGTCAAGGTCGTAGGCCACCAACTTGCGGTTTGAGTCGCAGCTGATGAGCCACTTGCCAAAGTTGCCATGCGCGATGCGATAAAGTCGAGATGGCTTCTATAGGCTGCGTGGTCCACGTAGCTACCAGCCTTTCAGATCGCACAAGAGTGTGCTGAAGAAATTGGACGGATTGGGAGCGAAACGGTCCAGGAGGACGGGGTAGACACGAATTTGTGTACAACGTGATCCAAAGTAAGTGCTCGTAAGAAAGCTCGTGAAATAGTTTGGAAACCTGTACACATATGATATAGTGTATGTGAGGGCGCGGGACCAAGAATTCTTATTTTGCCCCCCCCGATATCAGTCAAATAGATATACCCTATGATGTCTCGGATATATTACTAAGACTCTTGTTCGGCTTGGTGAGGCCGGGCTAGTATTTGCTAGTGTTTGTGCTAATAGTCGATGGTCATACTCCAACAGTGTACAGTAAATTAGGTGATAATTAGGGCTGCTAATTAACACTAATCAACACTAGCTAGCAGAGGTCGAGGGGAGGGGTGTTTTGAGCAGGTTAATTAGGGTTAATTAGTACCAATTACAGTCAGCATGCAACAATATCATGGCATCATTTCAGACAGGGCCAAAAATATTTATGGAAGTATGATCCTAAACCTAATGATCCGAAGGGTCAAATGCTGTGTCAGTTTGTTAACCCTAATCACAGGCTGGCAGCCTGTCCGGCCACTGGAAGCGGTCAACGCACATTCCCCCAGTACTAGAATACGAATGTGCAGAATGTCACAATTACCTTCAGACACTACAATGACGTGTGCATCCATCTCTTAGAACAGCCTGTCTTGTGCATTCAACATGCCAGCCGCTTGCGATTGTCCGTTAGCTGAACCACAGGATGGGCCACACCAATGAAGCACTATATTTTCACAGCCAGAAAGAAGGTGTCCCGATCCAGGAGATCCTGGAGAACACAAACCATGAACCTCTCAGCAGACTCAATCTCAATTGCCACATCAGCGCATGCCAGCTCCTTGCACAAGGGGGACATCTGTATGCGATGTCAACTGAATATGCACATGCCCTTGAAACAAGATGGTTCATCATCCACGCAAAGCAGGCAGATGCATCGATGCCTACCGCAGGAGGTATTCCAGCGCAAGCTTCCCACAAAACCGTAAGACTGTCACACAAAACAACCACGCGGCATCAATTTGAGACACCACAATGCCTTGAGGGACTCCGCTGGCTTCATCGGCACATCATCGTAACTCATTTCATCCATTGCAGTCCCTGGCCGGCGGCAGGGTGTTGAAATCTAAGTATTATTTAATTATCTTTCATTACTCAGATTCTAGATTGTGTTATCACATGATCTCTCGGACTAATGTCCCAGTTACACTATCACATTTAGTCATCTCTTACTCATCCTTGATAAGAGTATTTTATGCTATTGGTAGATAAGAACTTTCTTCTCATTGACTCATTACCTATGACTCGTTCTTATCTTCCTTGTATCCTTTTACAGTAAAGTGGTGCTGTCCTGTAAATACTACTTAAGGAGAGCTCCCTCACCCGCTCTCCTTATCCTGAATCTTACTCTCTTGATTCACTATCTGCTATACCTAGCACTCTCTCAAGCTCGCATCTACTAGTTCTCCATCTAGTGAGTATCTCCCACTAGACCATAACTATCCTCTCCAGTCACCACTCTTGTTGTGACTCCTACCATCCTCAGTGGTAGAGAAAGCGGAGTACTTGGAAACTTCATTACAGGGAAATTGAGGTACTCGTCTACAACAATGAGATATGGCCTGGGGTCATCGTGGGACATGAGAGTGATAGCAACACAGCCACGAGTGCTTATGGCATCAAGCAGGACCATCAGGACCACCACCCTTGTAAGATATTACCAGTGATTATAATTGACTTATCATTTGAAAAAAATTATTTATAATATATTATAAGGCCTTGTAACGCTAGGATGCCGGTCCTGCTGACGACGGGACACGTACCACCGGTCCTGAACGTACCGTACCACATAGAGACCAACGCCTCACTGTGCACAAATGGTCACAATGTAGCGGGAATACCTTCACCAACGTCAGGACCCCACTCTAGACTGCTAATTAGTAGATTAATTAGCTGTAATTTACGCATGGTAATTAACCAAGTCAATTTCGATCCAATCCGAAATTTACTGTGCACTAGTAATAAGAAGTCACTGACCCCTTATCCTGATCGTACGACAGACCTCCAACGGAGATCCTAGTACCTGCACACCCACAAACGTCGCCTCATTCACCCCTCTCGAATCGCATCACTCAGCTACCGCGACGCAGGAGATTGGCGCATCTAAAACAGCCGGCGGGAACGGCGGATTAATGGGGGGTAACCTCACATTAGGGCATTTGCGCAATCGGGCAAGCGGAGGGGCAGGTGCCCCCAGTATTAGCTCTGTACAATGTCCTACATAGAATTTCACTCTGACAAAGGACAATAATGGAAAAAAAAAAGGAAGTCACTGAATTGAGAGTGAGTCAAAATCGGCTCACTGCTCGCATCCGGATTATGTCTCGACTCAAGAAAGAAAAAATGTGAGAGACAAGCTCAGATGGAAAGATCGTGGATTGCGATCCTATTGTGTCGCGCAACGTCAAAATAGGTACTGACTAGCAGCCAACTACCAGCGTTGGGAAGGTTTGTAACCGAACTGGCCCCAGGCTGGAGGAAGTTTTCGGAAAGTGCCGTGGGGAGAACCCCATCACGAGTATCACAGATTTCTTGTAAACCCTTATAAACCCCTTATAGAGCAGAAGATACGCCGCGGCCACTTCATCTGATTCCGCCAGCATCAGCAGCAGATGCGACCTGACCTCGACATTTAATTACGTTTGGGAATATGTCCAGGAAAGCGTGGTTAGTCCCAGTAGTATTAGCATATCAGTCACACTGGACACTACTGTGGACAGCAGGTATGGAAATTTTTGACTGGCCCAGACGAAGTGTCAACCGCCGCGAGATCGGAGGCTACTCAGTTTTGTCTCCGTTTTTACACGTCCGGGTAAGTACTCACGTCAAACTCACTACTTGTCAGCGGGTTTCCAATCTTTCATAGGTGAACCTGAAACTGATTCATGTTTGGCTAGCAATAGTGTCCGTTCGCCTAGTGCGTTTCAGGCGGCGTATTTCTGTCATGTTTTCGGGCCTCAGGCTATTTAGAGGATCTCCTTCTATCAAGTGCTAAGTTCCCTCTCACCGCCCTTCCTCGAGACCATCCATGTCTGAAGATTTACAGTCCTTTGATGCGGTATTTCAGTTAAGCAACTACATGTCCAGTAAGAATCACCGCGTTGCCTGCATTGAACTGATTTTCATTGATGGCCAACTGCAGTTACAGTTCCTGCCGTTATCATTTTTGATTACAGTGAGTGGCAGAAATGGCTTATCCACTCCAAATGAGGTACTTGTCACTTCCCGTTTCGTTGCGACTGTCCCTCTCAAGGTCATGGCAGATAGATTATATTTGGGTTTGGCGGCCGACGCATTGGTTGACATTGACCCTGACATACCTCATCTTAGAGTCATTCCTGGACATGGATATCTGCGCTGTTTGTTGTTGTCTGTTTTTAGTTTGTCAAATCCACATCCATGCTAAATTGTTTCACAGGTTCGTTATGCTGGGATCTTCATCGCTGTGTGCGTCGTTCTGAAACGTAACTGATAATATGAGGAGCGCGCTGAAATTGGCTCTTCCAAAGGATTGAAGGACTTTGTACGTACGAGACCGCGCAACTGCTGAAGCTTGCCACTCACAAGCATTTGAAAGACGGATCAAGTTTTATCCCTGTTTCTAAATCTGTTTGTTTCCACCCTCACCCAAATGCGGTGTCTTCAATGATTGACAAATTTGCTCAACAATAGGTGTATGTACAAATGCATCCCTTCATATCCGCTGCGTCCTCAGCTAGTCTTAACTCATGGATAGGTGTAAGCTTACCACGTCCCTCCATCTGATGTGCCGAATTAACTAAGAATCCAGGTACTGCGCTCATCATCACAGTTTCCTGGGCATTTGTTCTATTTCTTGCTGCCGCGGATCGTACGTGAATACACTAAAACATGTACATGAAAAGCCATATTCTGTCCAAACCAGTGGTGATGATCTTGCGAGTACACGCAATGTACCGAAGATCCAAGACCGTTCTTGCCGTCCTCCTCATATTTTATATTCCTACCATCGTCCTCCTTGCTGTTTCCACCGGGTACTATGAGAACCCTCGGACGCATTTGTTGGGTGAGTGTTGGCTGGTACGGTGCACAGATTGTTTTCATCCCCGTCTACTAGTGACCACTCCTCAAGCGCTCGGGACCTCTTTTTGCTCTGCCACTTGGACTTCGTTGTCTAAGTTTAGTTCATATACGTTCATTCCTCGATTTATTCTTTCTGGGCTCATGTTTATCCTTGCCCTCGCTCGCTTCCTTCTGGGATCATTTCGAACATACAGAGCAATAAACCAATGGTTATCTAATAGATACATCAACCTACTCGTCAGGGAGGGTACCCTTTACTTCTTTGCGTACGTGCAACTGTCCTTGCTTCTACACCCCAATCTCACCTCATTCATTCCTATCGACGGAAATATGCTCTACAGCATCGACTCCGATGTGATTACAGCACAACTCGATCCATTGTCACTGCAGGCCATGCTGATGAACATGTTTTCTTTGATCCTCCTCTTCGTTCTTTGTCCGCGCTTTATCCTGAGCGTGCGCGAACTGTACGCTGTTGACACGTTTACGAGCTGGCGGCGGGATGTGGGGATCGACAGTGGTTTTGGTTTTGGTGTTACGGGGAGCAGCGACGTCACGAATGATGACCCGATCAGGTTTGCGTATACGGTGGAAGATGCCGTGTTGGAGAGCGAGAGCCTGGGTGCGTGGGACATGCAGGTGCTTTGAGGAAAACGTTTAAAAGGTGGAAGCATACTTATTATTATCCACAAGACATGGGATTGTCATCGATCGTCCGAGATCCTTCCTTCGAAGCTAACTTAGTCGATTCTTTGTTGCTTGACGTTGATGCGAACAGCGAGTTTCTCGTCACCTCGTGACTATGCCAACAGTACTAAAACCGTCATACTCATCGTAACACAACCGCCCTCTCACACAATCGACCATAAGACGGTAAGGAATGTATCCTCGATCATGTTCCTGCCCCCAAAGCTGAGTAAATGGGCCAAAGCTAGCCACACATTTATCCTGACTGGCGTCGATCGCGAAACGCATCATAAGCGTGTCGGCCGACCAGCTCCCAGGCCAGGCCCTCCGCTTGCCAAACATCCAGTAACCTCTCGGCGCGTGGCCATCGTCGGAAAATTCAAGGTGACACTCCTGGTTTTTAAAGGAGCCAAGCGCATCGACGACGGCGATGTCGTGCACGTTGATCGTCATCGGGAGGGCTGTTGCAGTGGACGTGGGTTTGGGCAGCGTGAAATCGATGCAAGAAATGTGGAGACTGCCGCCTTCGATGGATTGATGCAGAAACCGGATGCTCGTCGCGCCGGTCGTGGCATCCACGATTGAACTCCGGACGAGCTTGAGATTTGTCTTGTGCATGGGCAGAATCCCTTCGTGGGTGAGCCGAAGCACGCAAGTTTCTTGCTGTGGTTCGGTGGAGAGGGTGAAGGCTTGGAGGCAAGTCGATATCATACTCCCTCCAGGGGCTAACATATCAACGCGGTCGACCAAAGAGAAGACGTGCGTGTTGGTCATTATGGCACAAATGACTGGCGTAGAATTAAATGATGAGATCTGGGTTTTGATGAGAAACTCTCGCCAAGCTGGTGGTTGGACGCGGATCACTCCTTACCAGCGACGATTCAAGTGAAGGAAATCTATGAAGCTTTCGGGTCTCCGTATCAAATATCAGTTCTAAACCCGTCAAGAATGAGAATGGGGATTGAATATTATTAATAAACATGGTAGCAAGAAAACCGAGGTCGTTAGGAACATCCAAGGTGAGTGCATGACACAAGTAATTGCAGTCTATGTGGAACTCCAGGAGCTTTATGTTCCTAAAAACCAAAAGGTAAAAAAAATATGAATGTCGATAGAGAATAAGATGCAGACCATGATTCAAGATCATCACATGTAGAGAATATAACATGGATAAGCATGTCGCTGCCTGAAACAACAGGGCAGGCATTCCGCGAGTCAATCTGCAACGTAGTTTCCCATAACAGCTGGGGAGGAAGACAGATTCATGTGCAGGAGTCGAGGTCGTACGCCACCAACTTGAGGGACATGGCGCAGCCAAGGAGCCTCTTGCCGTGAACCATGATGGAGGGATACTGTATGACTCAAAATCCTGGTATCGGGTCACTTCACTGGAGACGGTTTGCATAGGCTGAGTGGCCCACGTATCTGCTAGTCGTTCAGATAGGACGAGAGTGCTCCAGAGCGAGTTGCTATAAGTAAGATCACGAAACTGCTTGGAAATCTGGCTTGTGCAATCAGACTTCGCCGGTTCGTGCGTGAGAAGAACACAAACTCACCACCCGCAGCTGGGTGACCTCTCGGGGCTCAAGAAAGAAAGGATATAAGGGACAACCTCGGATGGCAGGATGCATTGCGACTCCGTGTCGCACAACGTTGAGACTATCGTACAAATTAACTACTGAGCTGCGTCAATATTCACTCGTAGGGTTTGCGGAAACCCCTATTACCGATTGTAAAAGCCGATGGCCGACTCCGGAGCTATTCAGTGCATGGTGTTAGATGGATGGATGGCCACTGCTATAAACATAACACATCTCGGTTCCACTGTTGAGATAAATCACTATTAAATATGGAACTCCAGGAGCTTCCTAAAACACCAAAGAATAAATATGCGAAGGCAAAGAGGAATGCGGATGCGAACCAAGAGCGAAAGGCAGGGCATGTGGTCCCCACAAGGGCTGGCAAGAATTTGACCCTTCCTCAGCCTGAGGGCTTTGTCGGCGAGGGACAGCCAACGCGCCATCAGAAGAATAAATCCCCGAGACAAGGTCTACACTCGCGAGCTGAGTGGTCTAGATATCTGCTGGCCGTTCAGAATCAACGCGAGTGTGTTCGAGAAACTGGATGGACGGTCCGGGAGAAATGCGTTCTTGTATAGCCGCCTCCGAAGTGAATGGTGGTAACTAAGATCATGAAACTATTGGTAAGAAATCTGTTCCGAGGGTGTGTGATCAGACTGTGAAGATTGGTTGACAGGAAACAGGCTTACCACGCGGCTGGCAGGACGGATGACAAGCCAATGTGGTATAAGGTTAGAACTTGGAACTGGCTGGCTTCGTAGCAAAATTGTACTCTGGGTCCCGGATCGACTTCAATACAAGGACATGAATTTACGATTTGATTGCTGTAGTATCGCATCGAGGCGAACTTGAACTAGCGTTAGCAGCGAGTCACTGGGCGAGCGTTCCTATATCCAAAAAAGTCTGGGCCTTCGGTGACGTTTCATCTTAGCCCAATTATGTAATTATCCAGGTATGATGCGGACCATTGAGGATGTATGTGGTAAGTGATATATCTTATCGATCACTATACGGAGCCCATCTATCTCACATACGATCCACTAGTTCGATGCTCAACACAGGACGTGGTTCAGGCAGAGGAAGAGGTCGTGGAAGCCCCACTCGAGGCGGCCCCAGCGTGCGGGGATCACCTGGACCTCATGGATCCCCAGAAGCCGGTCGTGGACGCGGACTCGGAGGGACACCTCCATCATTTCGAGGTAGTGTCAGAGGATCAGTCGTTCGAGGGCGAGTACTGAGGGGGCGTGGCCGAGGGTACGTTTCAAGTCGGGATTCGTTGCCACCGTGCTGATCGTGTCATTACTTTCTCATTAGCATCCTCATGTCCGGTCAGCCAGCGGAAGTCGATCTCCGAATTGCGAACAACTCAGACAAGGCACTCGTCTCCTCGTTCAATTCGGCAGAGGGTCCCAATGATCCCCATGGTCTACCTCTCCGCCCGGATTTTGGAACGGAGGGCAGAGATATAAAACTTCGCACGAACTTCTTTCCCGTGCAGATACGTACAGCCCAACAGGGTCAAGATTGCAAGTTGTACGCGTACCACGTCCACATCAGCCCCGCCATTGCTACATACCGCATGAAAAATCGAATTTACGATCTTGCTCAACGGACGACCGAATGGGGACAAGCTGGCATGATAGGAAGAGTCGTGCACGACAACGACGCCAGGCTCCTTTCACCATTTCTGTTACCACAGCCCCTTACAATCAGAGTACCGTACACCAATGAAGCGGAAGTTCTACTTCCACAAGTAAACAGGACTTTCACTCTCATGATCGCCTTCGTGCAAGAGTTTGATACTGCGCAGCTCGCAAGGTGCTGATTTTTTTTTCTAATCACAGTCCTGCATGTTCTGATGGACGCATATCACTGGCAGCTACCTAGCAGGCCACATTCAGTCTCGCAATTACGACACATCGCCTGTCATCACTGCCTTGAGCCTTATTCTTACGTCTCTCCCGAGGAAGACGAGTGTGATTGTCAGGTGGAATCAGTATTTCTCACCCCAGGTGGCCGAGCCGTTTAGGGTTGGCGGTGGAGTCGAAGCATGGAAAGGAATTCGAGCATCCGTCAGGCCAACTTATAAGCAAGTGATGATCAATATCGACGTCCACACGTTAGCCTTTTACACGCCTGGAAATATGGTGTTTGCGATGATGGCACTCGATGGAGCCCCAGTCGTACGGATGAATCGAATTTTCCGGGGTGTTCGCATAGAGACGACATATCTTGGATATCGCAGGGTCATGGCGTGCAAGGGCTTCGTATCCAACACTGCTAGGACTCAATCGCTGAACACTTCTGAATACGGGGTTGTTACTGTGGAAGAATACTTTAGGCGGAGTGAGCTAGTTTGTCTGTCTGTTCGCTCATATCATCTGATTGATTCATCCCCAGAATACAATATTCGATTGCAACACCCAGATCTACAGCTCGTTGAGGTACTTGGACGAACGGAAAACTACTTTCCTGCAGAACTTTGCAGCATACTTCCGGGACAACCCTTCTTCTATCGAGGACTCACTTTCGAACAAGCTATCGCCATGAACGCGGCATCGTATCAATCCCCCAAAGTACGTGGGGATGCGACCGTTACTCAATTTCGCCACCAATTTGGAGTAGACGCAATCAGGCCAGAGCTGGAGGGTTTTGGCATCACCATCGGTCGAGACATGGCCGTCATCCCCGGTCGCATATTGTCAAAACCCACTATCACTTACGCGTCCAGTGCAGTAGCCTCGGTGCGCGATCAAGCCGCATGGAATCTCGTCGGGGTCAGGTTCGCGGTTGGTGCACGCCTCGATAACTGGGCTGTTCTCGTCATCAAGAGAGGCACTCCCGGAGCTGAATTCGCGAGCGCTTCGGACAGGGATCTCCATGAGGTTGTTTCTGCCTTCCGCCAGATGTGCAACGCAAGCGGGATGCAAATTAATGCTGAGCCGATGTACGCTACAGTCCAACTGCCGTGCGAAAACTCTGGGTCGTTTGATCCTACGAGGCAAGAAGCTATCGAGGCCATCAAAGATGCGCTATTGACTATCAGACCGAAGCCTACTCTGGTTCTTGTCATGCTGGCTAACGAGGACGGGGTAATATATGACGGCTTGAAACACTTATGCGATGTACGTTTGGACGTGGCCACTGTCTGCGTGCAATCTGCCAAGATCCGCAGGTGCACCCTGCATTACTTGGCCAACGTGGTATCGAAGGTCAATGCGAAACTTGGTGGCATCAATCACAAGGTCGATACTAATGGCGCAGAATGGTTGCGTGGTGCGCTAACCATGGTTGTCGGGATGAAGGTTTCACATCCAAGCCCGGGAATCACTAGGAGATGTCGTAAGAATTGGTTTCTCTTTGTTTAACATATCCTCCCCTGACTTTCGTTTGTATCGTACAAGCATCCATCGCCGCCGTCGTAGCAAGTGTTGGCAACGACTTTGCACAATACCCGGCCACATTGGACATTCAGTATTCCAGGATGGAGGTATTGCAGCCCTTGAAACGGTATCACATTATGTACTGACTTATGTATTTTCCTAAGATGATCATGACCCTCAAAAACATGATGATCGATCGACTGCGGCTCTTCCAGAGAAAAAATGACGGAAAGCTGCCCGAGCGTATTCTCATTTATCGCGGCGGTGTTTCACAGGTCTGTCGTTCCTTTTTTTGCGTGTGTCGAAGATCTCATTCTTTGCAGAGTCAATTTAAATATATCAGAGATATTGAACGACCACAGATTATAGAGGCATTCAAAGCGTTTGATTCTGATGTACCATATAGACCTAAGATTGCGATCGTCGTTTGTAGCAAGAACCGCCACGTGCGATTTTACCCCACGGAACAAAACGATGCTACGCAAAATGGTAACCCACTTCCTGGCACTGTGGTGGACCGCGGCATCACAGCGATATACGATTTCGACTTTTACCTACAATGTATGTGTATTCATTCGTGGTTGATTCTTTTTATTGCTAATGAAGGTGTCAGCACACGACAGTGGTGCGCTACAGGCTCATCCTAGGCATTACTACGTCATCGACAACGAGGCTGGGTACAAGGCCGACGAAATCCAAGGGATCACTCACGCACTCAGTTACATGTCCTCCCGGGCCACACAGGCGATAAGCCTGCCATCCCCCGTGTACTATGCCGAAGCCGCCTGTCGCCGCGGATGGAGTTATCTACGGAGTCTGTTCTCCGGATACACGGACGACGAGGTCAGGACGGCAGTCAGCGGGACGCAAGGTGGGAGTGAAGGTGAGACGACGACGGAGAGACTTAGGGTGGATATGATGCAGGAAGCACGGAGGTTGTGGGGATGGGGTGTCGCTGGGGCAGGTTTGAGGGACACCATGTTTTACCTTTGAGCTGCGAGACGTGTACGTGCTTGGGGGTGAGCGTCATGGAGGTCGGTTTGAGTGTCGCTGTCTGTCGATGATGTACTGTAGTTGTGTACAATATATACTATAGGTCTTTGCGAGCTAGTGCATGTGCGATTGACGGCTACTTAGATCGTCGTTCAGGAGAGTCGGATTCAGATCTCGCTGCAAAGGTCAAGGGTCGTGAGTGAGTGGTGTTCCACCTCATGGTCGCCTTCAAGTCCAACCGTGACGGTGAAATGTGGGCACAATAATGAAGAGATGTGCGCATGATAGATTATCTAACATGTAACGGCAAAAGACTATGATGGTGTATTGTGTTGGAAAATATATAGCGAAATCAAGGAACACTACTTTAGGAACGATTCGAGCGCCACCTCCGCCCTGGTCAATATGATGGTCTTATCCCCAATCCGCTTCCTCAGGCCCAGCCGAGTTACACACAACACAGCCTGAATTTTTCCCGATTCTCGCGAGCTCAGAGTCCGTTCCTTTGCGGTCATGTCCACCATGCTCTCTCTCCCGATCAAAAGGGACACCGGGCGAAACTGAGAGCAGGTCCAAATCGCCCGATATCATCCCAGAGACCATGTTTCTAAACGTCACGGCATGGGACAGGACAGAAGACATCATGTTGCCGAGTTCCACACCGGGATACGACTTCGCACTAGTCCGAGATGGCATGAAGCCTGCGAGCGCGACGATATTGGACAGCCCTGCCAAGGTGTGGTCGGACAGCAACCCCAGGTTGCTGTCATGAGTCGGTTGGATGCAGGTACGTGTAAATGCGCGCCAATGTCCCGGTATACTTTGTGGTTCTGTTTCCGTTCACATAAATGAGCAGAAGCGTTCGACTAGTCAAATCTCGGAGAATCTCACCTGCTTCCCGCAATCTCTCATACATTTCCTCGATGAGGGAATTAAGTTCTTCGTCGATGGTCCACGAGGATACGGTATGGTGCAGGATATGTAAAATGTAAGCCTGGAATGCGATTTGGAGGTGTAATTCCACGTCTTCGATCCCCTTCACCGCCGCCAAACGATCAACCATGACGGGGTCAATCGCACTTAAAATGAAGTCCCGAGAGGAACGACGCTCATGTATTTGGAGAGTTGTGGCATTCCGACGCACGAGGCCGTCCGCCACATAGTCTGCCAATATCTCTGATATCTGGAACACCTCCTCGTTAGGTTCATTCAGCTTCCGGATCAGATCCAGGTCTGAGTGGGCGTCTGTTGTGGAAATGAAGCGTTTGACGTTTTCCACCTTAGCTTGACACGATTGACACTCGCCACGTATATTTGCGAGCACGACCGGCTATTCTTCGCCCCGCTATAGCGTATGAGACATTTCACCCTTGAGACGGCTGACGAGGTCTTCCCTCTCCCACAAAGCCTGAGTCATTCTCTGGAGTTCACGTCTCATTGCACTGTACTCTTTTGACAGCGCGTCGTAACGTTTACTGAGGTTGTCACTTTGGGGGAATCCGGCCAGACAAGGTGGGAGTCGCGGCCCTGTCTTTCGTCGCGGCATAAGGGACATTTGGCTTCGCCGGTCGCGGTGGTATCCTAGCATCGTGTGAAGAGGGCCGTATCGATGTCGACACTGTTCGAAGACGGCGTGCGAGTGTGAGCGTCCGGGATGTAGATGGGGAGGGGTATATACATTGTTCTGTCACGTTTCTTTTCCCTTCAATAGTTTTGCTATCGGGCGGGATAGTCGCGATCTCGGATACCTGGTGTCTCTGTCATGAGACAAGGATGAGCTGGCGTTTTTTTTCTTCCTATGCAAAGTGCGATTTTCTCATTACCTTGGTTACGCCCTGCGCCGGACTGTTTCCCGTGATGCATCACCCGTTGTTTGCTGATGGGCATGATCATGGTCGCAAGATCCTCGTGAAACCGTCACGTTGTAAGTTTCTAAGATACTTGGAATGGACAGACGACGCTGCGCAAAGCAGAAAGGCTGGCGGGACACTGAAGTGGATGAGTCTGCGAGAATACGTGGGGTAGGGCGGCTTGTGTGAGAAGATTGCCAAGTGGAGACTCTACGGTCCTGGATGCCTGGATGTTATCCTTGGTCGCATCTTGTCAAAACCTAGTATCACTTACTGTGTGTCGCCTGAGCGCGGCAGCCCCTTCGGTCCGCGATCAAGTATATGGAATCTCGTCGGGGTCAGGTTCGCAGTTGGTGCACTCCTTGATAACTGGGCAGTTCTCGTCATCAAGGCTTTCTCGGAGCTGAATTCGCGGGCGCTTTGGACAAGAATCACCGCGAGGCTTCTGTCTTCCTCAGATGTGCAATGCAAGTGGGACGCGGCCTGGAATCCATGATATCGCAGTGTTTCGGCGGTGCGAGTGACGGTGCCACCTGGCGTGGAAAAATTCGACACAGTTTCTTGCCAGCGTGACAGTTACCTCGTCTTCAACTTGAATGTTGTCGAGCTACCAGTGTGCGTAAACTTGCATAGGCTGTCCTCGTGCTCATGTATGAGGGTCCAAACCCTCATACTGTGGTGACTAATAAGTTGGCAGTGGTCCTTTCGAGCGATGCGAACGTACTATGCTTTTCCTTGTGCTTCAAGTTGTGGCCAGCTCATCGGTGAATGGGCGAACCTTGGGTTCGTGTCTGAGAGACGTTTGACGGATGGAAGATCATCCGAGGTGAAGTACTCGAGAATTCCATTTAGTAATCAATCCCGCAGGATTGAGAGACGGGTTCCCGGCGGAACTGCGTTCTACGACAACGCTTCCAGTATTGCTCCCCGGGCCGAATGGAATTCTTGTCCAATCACGGAGACGGTGCTCCATACTTTGTCACATCCGTACCGAATTGCCTTCTGGGTTGATACGGTTTCCGTATAAGACGGCGGTGAGGGGATTATTGCAGGCTGAGCCTTGTCAACTGTACTGCAACGATCTCTGAAAGTTCACCGTTACTCTTACGTTAAGGATGTCTACGATTGGTGCGTACCAGCCCTGTAGAGTGACCCACTGTTGACTGTTTGGCCAGGTAATGCCGCGGCAACGATGGACATTGACTGCGGAGACGCGGACCCTGTCTCGATCGCCTTTACCCACGATGGAAAGCAGATCGTGAGCGGCGAGCGATACTCCGGTGGGTCTGAAGGAAGGTTTCGACGATTTCACATTGGCGAGAACATAGACAAAAACGCGAAGCTAATTGTGGATATCAACGATGGTTTCGATCACGGAGTTGTATCAAATGATGGGCAGTGGATCGTGTATATCGCGAGCAAGAAGGTAGCGGTGAGGAACACGACGACAAACGAAGTGGTCGACGTAGGCGAACAAGCATCGAGGGTGCGTGCGATTGACGTGTCTCCGGACTCGACGAGATTTGCGTTGGCATTGGAAGACAAGACCGTACGGATATTCTCCATCAATACTGGGAAAGGCCTCCTGAGCCCGTTCCTGCACGACAAAGAGATTTTTGGTGTCAAATTCTGCCCGCTTGGTACGCAACTTGCAATCACCACGTTCGGAGGCGCTGTCTGGTTATGGAACACACGCACAGGCGTCAGGCCAAGGTCTCCGTACTTGCAATCAAGCAAATTTTACGCTCCAACCGTGAATGTTACTGGTTATTTCACTCCTATTGGATGGTCGGCGAATGGTCAGCGTATCTTCACTGTATTCTCTGACGAGATTAGCACCATCGAACTGGAATACTCGGATAACAGGCACCCATGGTATCCAACGCCCATCCCTGCAAGCAACAACCCAGTATTTTGCTCACTCGCGACCAACGGGAGATTTGCCGCATGCGCAGCAGGAGGATCACTCTCGTTTTGGGATGCTACTTCCACATACGCCCAGATCGGTTCTACCATTACATTTCAAGACTCGATTCTCTCCATTGCTCTCTCACATGACGATAGCTATCTTGCATGTGGCAGAGGCGACAAGAAGATCACGGTCTATGCCCTCAGGAACATTCTTCCCCTGTACTTCATCTTCGATGTAAATCTTTCTGGGGTATACTACTTTGGCCACCTCTGATCTGGTATCGTTTACAGCCCACGTCCCGTCTGCCTCTCATTAAGAGTGCAAGCAACGCGGAATTCAGGCGATGGATGCAGGAAACTCTCCAGCTAGACCGGATGACGCATCGATGTATATTCGATAAAGTCGATTGCCGCCCAAAATACCACACAGTTGCAAATAGCGCCCTTGTAGAAGCACGCTCAGGTAGATGGCTCTCGACGATTCAGTATGCAAACGAGGTGACTTTCAATCTTCTCGTCCATGTTGCCGTATTTTTTTTTGTTATTTATTCATGCATCTCCAAGTCCCTTTCTTTCCAGCCGTCGGTCATAGGTCACATCGCAAAGGCCCGTGGGCTCCTTGGAGACGGGAGAGAGGAGCTTGCATTCGAAGCCTTTGACCTTGCCTTCCGCGACTGCAATGCAAACGAAACGAAATGTCTCTTACTCATCAAAGTACGTGAGATCTCCCATGACCTTTCTCTCCTGCTGAATTCGTTTACAAACCGAAGGCAATCTTCTTGTTCATATCCGGAAAGAAGGAGCACGCTATAGCACGCGTAAATGACCTCATCGCCGTTGCAGATGACAGTGCAAAGTACGATTACCTCCAGGTATGTCCCGTGCGACCCATTCATCCACGACACAGCTGACATTCCGTACGGCGCGCAGGTCCTCGCAAACATGCACCTCATGCAAGGGAACACAGAGCTCACGATGCAGTCATTTGAACGCGCACGATCGCTACTCTTTTTCCGTCGAGGCTTTCTTCTAGTGACCATCCTTTTGGTAAGCCAGCGACCTCGAATCGTACGACGTCTTTCAGGGCGACGAAGCATGCTGAACATTTTTGGCAGATATTTGGCCGATCGTTCGAAGAACTCGACATCGTCGTCCGACGCCCTCTGAGAAGCCTAACCGCATGACGGGAGATTAAATCGCCCAGCGGCTCTCGATCTCATGGTCGCATTCAACTGTAAAATTTGGTATATCCAACTGGTCGCGCATAGTTCAAGTACTTGATAAATACAGGATATGTAGTTTGCCTCCGCAGGTTCGAAGGCGGTAGAGTAGACACGTTCGTTTGACGGATTATGAAGTATGATATCTCGATATCCTGATCAGTGACCTAAATCGAGCCAGTGTTTAAAGAACTCGAGGCAGGACGAAACATTCAGCATGTAAAAGTAAAGGCTATGTACAACGATGCATCGTATGGGAAAGTACCGCGGAATCAAGAAACACTACTTCAGGAATGATTTCAGCACCACTTCCGCCTTGGTCAATATTATCGTCTTATCCCCAATCGCCTTCACCAAGCCCAGCCAAGTTACGCACACAGTCCGAATTTTTCTCACTTCTTGCGAGTCCCCTTCCTTTGCAGCCATGTCCACCATACTCTCCTCATCAAAGGCAACACCGGGTGAAACTGGTCGAAATCCCCCGATGTCCTCCCAGAAAGCATTTTTTCAAACGTTACAGCGTGCGACAGGACAGAATATATTTGCTCGCCAAAATTCGAACGAAGGCTAGAAAATGTGTCAGCCTGCCAGCGAAGAGACACGAAGCCTGCGACCGCGATGATATCAGACAGCCCTGTCAAGGCTTCGTCCATTAGCAACACGAGGTTGCTGCCATCAGGCGGTCGAATGTATGTACGTGTAAATGCACGCCAATGTCTCGATATACCTTGGGGTTCTATTCCCATTTGTGTTTCCGCATGAGCAGAAGCGCCCGACTAGTCAAATATCAGAGGATCTCACCTGCTTTCCGCTGTTGGAACCCGACGCTGTAACGTAGGGTTGAGACTCCAGTCGTAGTTGTACGAGACTGGAGGAGAAGAGAAAATGTATGGAGCGCGTGTTACCGCGGTCGATGTCCAAAAAAGGAAACGTAGACTAAAATGCTAAGTAAACTAGTGCTGCCTAGTGCTGCCCTTCTTGTTACGTTCAGTCAAGACAACGACCGCGGAGATCTGGCAGACGACCGTATGTCCACCGTCTCTCGACGGCATCCTCTCTTCGAAATGCTTAGCCTGCTTATTTGACCGCATGCCGGGAGATTAAACCGCCAAGTCATCCCTATTGTGCCCGCTATGGAACAGTCTCGCTTCCAAGGTACCTTACGGCCGCATTGATTAATGGTAAAATTTGGACACATCCGACGCGGAATTGGGTCTACGGGTTTAAAGGCAGTAGAGATGTGCGTTTGACAGATTATGAAGTATGATGTCTCGTGTCTTGAATGTCTAGTGACTTTCATCGAGCTACTGTTGATGGACTCGATGCAGGAACGAATCATGTTGTCCGCTTCGCTTGGGTTGAAAGCTATTTATGTGAGCATGAAAATAATCTCGTAGAGTCCGAAGGCTAAGACGATGCATTGAATTCAGAAATACAGTGAAATCAAAGAAACTTCACAGAATACTACTCTAGGAACGATTCGAGCACTACCTGCGCCTTAGTCAATATTATCGTCTTTTCACCCGTCCGCTCCCGCAAGCCAAGCCTAGTTGCGCACAACACAGCCTGGGCTTTATCCGCTTCTCGCGATCTCCCTTCCTCTGCGTCCACGTTCACCATGCTCTCCGGATCAAAGGGAGTCCTGGGCGGAACTGCGAGTAGTTGGAAATCGCCCGACATCATCCCAGAAACCATCTTTCCAAACGCCATAGCATGAGACAGGACAGAAAATATCTCGTCACCGAACCTCGAACGGAGTTGATGAAACGCGTCAGCCTGAGGAGACACGAAACCTGAGATCGCGACGATATCCGACAGCCCTGTCAATGTTTCGTCCACCAACAGCTCAAGGTTGCTGACATGAGTCGGCTGGATGTAGGTGCGTGTAAATGCACGCCAATGTCCCGATACACCTTTGTCATGGTTCGATCGAGGACGGTCCGTGCACTAGACATACGCCTGAGTCTTTCTTTGTCAGCGCGGGGTATTACATCGCTTCTCCCCGTCGCCTCTCCTGTTCCTTAGTGTTACGCTCTTCTATTCTAGGTGCGGCCCCCCGCCGTCGCTCGCATGTAATATTTAGCCTTCTATTCTAGTCGTCAACGCGTTGGACGTGCCGAACCTTCGCAGCGATTCCTAGCGATCCTGACAACCTTGCGGTTCTGTTTCCATTTGTGTTTTCGCATGAGCAGAAACGTTCGACTAGTCAAATATCGGAGGATCTCACCTGCTTTCCGCAATCTCTCGTACATGTCGTCGATGAGGGAATTAAGTTTCTTGTCGATGGTCCACGAAGATACGATATGGTGCAAGATATATGAGATATAAACTTGGAATGCGATTTCACGGTATAATTCCACGCCTTCGTGCTCCTTTGTCACTGCCAAACGATCGACCATGACAGGGCCAATCGTTCTTAAAATGAAGTCCTGAAAAGAACTATTCTCTTTTATGTGGGTAGTTGAGGCGCTCCGATGCACGAAGCGCTCCGCCACACAGTCTGTCAATCTCATTGATATCTGGGATACCTCCCCGTTAAGTACATCCAGCGCGTGGATGAGATCCGCGTGTGCATGGGCATCTGTTATGGAAATGAAGCGTCTGACGCTTTCCAATTGAGCTTGATACGACTCATGCGAGCGGCGCATACTAGCGAGCATGTCCGCGTGTTCTTTATCGCGTTGTTGCATATGGAGTAGTTCCTTCTTGAGACAGTTGACAATGTCTTGGCTCATGTATAATTCCTCAGTCACACTCTGGAGTTTGCAACTGGTGGTCATGTACTGTTTTGACAGCGAGTCGAAACGTTCACTGAGGTCGTCTCGAACTTGAGAAGCAGTAAAGGTGGGGACCGTGGCCTGGCTCATGGGGCTGTTTCTCCCCGTTGTACGCGAGACATCCGACTTCGTGATATCGTGCGAAGAGGACCGCACCGACGCCGACACTGTTCAAAGACATGTGCGAGTTTGAGCGTCTGGGATGCAGCTGCAAAGGGATACACACACTGTTCAGCGTTCCTTTTCCCTTTGGTACTGTTGCTAGTGGATGAGATGGTCGTGATCGTATCCCACAGGGTTTCGGACGTCTGGTGTTTCCGCCATAAAACAAGGATGAGCTGGCGTCTTTTTCTTATGCAAGTGTGATTTTTTCCTTACGTTGTGTGTGTCCTGTATCCCGTCTTTCGGTTGTTCCTGAAGTTGCGAAGTGCCTGTCGAGATCCATGGAGGTCCTGACCGTTCAAATCACACTGCCGTTCACATGTGAATACTGCCTTTGTACCTTGGGCTTCCTCGAGGATTGGCTGCGACATTTCACAGTCATCGATATAATGTTACCGCAGAAAAAGTTTATTTTCCTACCTCCCTCCTTGAATGAGATGTTTCTTCGCGTGTCGTGCTCGCCGATTTGGTAAAGGGAAGCGCAGGGGGACGAGACACAAGGTCCCACCATTTTGTTTTGCCGAGGGGTTGCGTCATGGTCGCAAGATCTTCGTGGAACCGTGTCGCGGCAAGTTTCTAAGATAGCCAGAATGGACGGAAGACACTATGCAAAGCAGAAAGGTGACCGGAACAGCGAATTGGACAAGTCTACGAGCGTCCAGAACACGTGTTGCTAGGGCGGCTTCAAGCTGTGTGAGAAGACTGCCAAGTAGAGATTCTACAATATTCCTGCCACTGAATGACCGTCATCGATTCATCCCTGGTTGCATCTTGTCAAAATTTAATGTCACTTACACGTCGAGTGCGGCGGCCTCGTTACGCGATCAAGCCGCATGGAATCTCGTCAGGCCCAAGTTCGCGGTTGGTGCGCGCCTCGATAACTGGGCTGTTCTCATCATCAAGGGAGGCGCTTCCACAGCTGAATTCGCGGGTGCTTTGGACTGGGATTCCCGGATGGTGGTATTGCAGCCCTTGAAATGGTATTGTGCAAACCTCAAAGGCATGATGATGATCGATCGACTGAGACTCTTCCAGAAGAAAAAATGTCGGAAAACTCCCAGCGTCACGGTATTTTCATTTATCGTACCGGTGTTTTACTGGTTTGTCGTTCCTCCGCTAGTGTTGATGATTTCATAAGGCGTTCAATTCGGTGGTACCGGCGTATGTATAGACCCAAGACCGCGATCGCAAAAGTCGCCACGTGCGATTTTACCCCACAGGACAAAACGATGCTACGCGAAACGGAACCCACTACCGGGCCCTGTGGTAGACCGCGGCATCACCGCGATATACGATTTTGACTTTTGATGTGCGTGCATTGATTCGCTGCTGATTCTCTTCGTTACAGCATTAGCACACGGCGGTGGTGCGTTGCGAGCTCGTTCTATGCATAACTTCGTCATCGACAACGGGGTTTGGCGCACGGCCGACGAACGCTCTCAGTTCCATGCCCGGGCGACACAAACGATAGGCTTGCCGTCCCCCGACACGGTGTACCATGCCGATGCGCCTGCCGCCGCGGACAGAGTATTCTGTGGAAACTGTTCAACGAATACGTGGACGACATCTAGATGACGTCAGCGGGACTCAAGTTTGGAGTGAAGGTGCGGCAACGAGAGGGAGGATCACCGTGGGTGTCATACAAGAAGTATGGCGGTTGCGGGATGAGGCGTCCTTGGGGCGGGGTTGAGGGGTGCCATGATTTTTACCTTTGAGATGCGAGATGCGCGCTGGGTGAGCGTGATATCAGTTTGAATATCAGTGTCTGTTGATGCTGTACTGGTACTAACGGACTTTGTGAGCTTATACATGCACGATTGAGGTCAGGAGGAACCGCGTTCTTGGAGTCGTGAATTCTGATGTCGTTGCAAGGGTCGTGAGTTGAAGGCAAATATGTATATCTTCCTCGTGGTTTGCATGCTGTGGAAGGTAGTGGCGTAGTATCCAGCAGTCAATTCCCCGCCCGACGCCGGCAAAAAGACACCTACTTGAACCTCGGCCGGCTAGTGGCTTGCAACCAATCGCAAATACACCATCATGTCAAGCATCATACTCCGAGTTTCCGATCCCTGTGGTCCCGGGATGCAGCGAATCTCGACGAAGGAAGAAAATATCAGGCGGCTTGCGCATCTTCGTGGTGGACGAGTTGCGACACGCTCAGCTGAGGGAACAATAAAGGTCTGGGATTTTGCAAGTGGGGAGCAAGAAGGGACTTCGATGTATCACAAGAGCAGGGTATGCACTCTTGCCGTGACGCCTGATGGCACAGAGATCATCAGCGGTGACGAAGCTGGAATCATCAAGGTCTGGGACGTCAAATCTCACGGAATTATCAACGAATGGACTCAAAAAACAGAATACCCTGCAATTGCTATCTCGCCAGACGGTGGACTCATTGCAGTTGGTGACAAGACTGTCTTGATGTACACACCGCGAAGGACTCCGGTTATCCGCAATCTGTCGCAAGACTGAGATGTGCGAGAGGCAGAAGTCAGACTCAAGAATCAGACGTAGTGACCCCTTGTGGGGGCGAGAAGCAACGTGGATAGATGATGCTCCTAACCTACTGCTCGATCGATATACCGTAGCTGATAAACTCGCTCTCATGTGATTGTCACATGACTGTGGTTGGATTGCTATCTCCAACACAATCATGTCAAGGTCAATAAAGTCGTCTGTTCTATTTCTTTTTCTCCAGATGGAAAGAAACTCGCATGCGGTACCGATAATGGCATCCTAGTTTGTGATGTCGAGACTGGCACACGCCTCCAAGTCTGGTCATCTGAAAGGTCACGCCGAGTACGTCCGTTCTGTGGTGTGGTTGCGTGATGGTGCATGGCTTCTCTCTGCCTCCAACGACGACACAACTCGCTGCTGGAATGCCTATACTGGAGAACAAAATGGACGACCGTGGGCAGGTCACACAGACTGGATATCCTCTCTTTCCCTTTCACCAGATGGATCAATCCTAGCGAGCGCATCCTGGGATCAAACTGTTCGTTTCTGGGAAACAGTTTCGGGCCAATCGATGGGCCAACATCTTCAGCATGATAAAAACGTTACCGCACTTTGTTTCTCTTCCTCCGGAGAATTTATTATATCGGCCGAAAGTGATGGAAATATATACCAGTGGCGACAGCCTTGGGAACGCTACTCTCAATTACGTGCCTCGTGGGTGTCTAATGACGCCAGCTCTCTCCCTCGCCTCTCCATTACGATCCACACGGTCGTGATCCTTCATATGTGAGTATATTTGTAATTTAGAGACTGTGTTTGTTCAATGTTCTCGCTAGCCGTCTCTACCACCCTGGCCCGTTCAACCCCACTACTAGCACCACTCCATTCCGACCCTGCCACCCTGCCAGTTGAGGATCATCAGTCCCAGAAATTCCCCCTCAGGTATTCCACTTTCGCGTACCATGGTGCAATTGTCTGATCGGTCTCGTTCGGTTCAACTTTTGTTAGCATCAACTTTCCGCCGCCGTGTGATCTCACATCCTGTATCACCAAAACCAATAATCATTACTCGGAAGGAGGAAGTTTTGGTGATGTCTATAGATGTAATTACAATTGCGGCCTGGTGCGACAAGAGGTTTGAGTCTGACCTTCAGGTTATTGTTGCCTTGATTCACCTTTCTCTCTTAGGTTGCTGTAAAGGCGTTACGATTCTGTTTCAATCTAGAAGAAGATACTCATGCAGGCTATAAATCTAGCAAGGTATATTTCTGTGGCATCACGCCCAAAATATATTCTAAACTTCCTTTTAGATTCTTCGTCGAGAACTTGGAATTTGGAGGAGAATGGACCACAAGAATATCGTTCCTCTTCTAGGGTTTGCATACGGGTTTGGGGTGGATGGTTCAATGTTCTTGGTATCGTTGCGGATGCAAAACGGATCCCTTCACAAGTTCTTGGAAAAGTATGATGAAAATATAGCTGTGGCACACCGACTCCGGTTTGTTCGTACAGCCATTTTTTATTACCATCCATTCCACTTATTGTAAATGATAGCTGCTCGACATCGCCAACGGGCTGCAGTACCGTGGGTTATTACTTTTATTTTAGAAGATTGAAAGAATAGCATATCACAGTGCATTCGTTCTCCATCGTTCATGGTGACTTACTGCGTGAGTCAAGATAAACTCAACTGTCATATTTGTCTAACAGTACAACAGAACAACGTGCTGGTCGACGCAGATGTCGGTGCTCGCTTGACGGGTTTCGGTTACGGTTCTCTGGTAGGGACTATCCCCGAAGCGTTGGCATATCTCCAGAGATCCACGGTGCGACCGGGGGCATTGCGCTGGAGCGCACCGGAGCAAATTAAGTTGGAAGACTCGGAGACATTCAGACGGACACCAAAGAGTGATATATACTCGTTCGGTTGTGTTGCTCTTCAGGAAAGTTTCATTGGACAAGGGAATGAGGGTCTTTTCTGATATGCTTACAGGTGTTGTCTGGGAAACAACCGTGGTCGGAAATCAAAGAAGACGTAGCCGTTGTGGTACGTTTGGCGAAGGGCTACAGGCCATGCAGACCAGAATCGAGAATGATAGGTGACCCACACTGGCAATTAATTCAGGACTGCTGATCGACGATAGAAGAGCGACCGGCAGCGGAGGTGATCGCATCGACCATCGAACGGTTCTTGGGTTACTTTCCATCATCGCCTCCCCTTTCTGACCTTATTTCACCATCGTCAAGTCAGGCAAATTCTGCGGTTGAATTGCCGCATTTATTGTCACTCAGCCAGACTTCTCTGGGGGACTTGAGTAGTCATGTAACCATGAAAAGCACGTGGATCGAATGCGAAAAATCAGTCAAATCAATCAAAAACTCGGGGATATGCTTCGTAAGTCTATGCGTACTAACAATAAGAGACGAATACAACAGATCCTCGTACAGGCGAGATTGGCTTCGAGTCATTCGACGGAACGCTTCCGTTGTCCAATCTCGAAGAGGATCTACGGAAAAGGGGATATATTACCGTCCACTGGCCGCAAAGCGTTTTTCGCCATAGCGAAGAAGGGATATTCAGCACGAATGCAGAGGATACGGAGAACCTTTACGCTGCTTTTTTTCTTGACGAACGACCCCCTCGGTTCGTTCGTTGCGAGGGCAAGTTCACGAGCATATAAATGGCGAACCGGCTCACGATTTGTACATCACAAAGACGAGTCCGCTGTTATGGCAGATTCATTGGGTCAGAATTGGCCCCGAAAGAGAAAACTTTCGATGGAAAGCAAACGGTCGATGGTTAACACGACATCAGATGCATGTTCAAGGCAGTTGCATGACATTCATAAGAGGCGGCGTTTGTAGGGTGCACGTCGGCCGTCCGGAGCACTACTTTCCAGAGTAGTGTATGTGCCCAGGGGCGAGCTCTGATCTGTCATAGCATGGACTCCCTCTTAAATAACACATATTCGGACTAGTGAAAACGGCTATGGATCTACATATCTTGGCTCGTCTCGACCATAAATTGCTCGATGTGTGTTTCTTTGAAAACCGGCTACCTCGCATTCGACAATTTTACATTGACAGGTCAACATGAACAAAACGCAGGGCTGGTCGTGGACATCATCAACGGTTTCGATCAGAGTTATGTCAAATAATGGGTAGTCAAGGTGGATCGTGCGTATCGCGAGCAAGGTGGTGGCGGAAAAGCTTCCTGAGCACGCTCCAACACGACGAGGGATCTTGGATGGCAAATGCTATCCACTTGACGCGTTCACAAAACACTAGTCTAGAAACAATTTGAGTACCACCTGCGCCTTGGTGAAAATTATCATCTTATCCCCCATCCGCTTCCTCAAACCAAGCCGAGTTGCGCACAACACAGCCTGGGCTTTTCCCGCTTCTCGCGATCTCCCTTTCTCTGCGTCCATGTTCACCATGCTCTCCTGATCAAAGGGAGTACCGGGCGGAACTGCGATTAGTTCGAAATCGCCCGATATCATCCTAGAAACCATCTTTCCAAACGTCATAGCATGAGACAGGACAGTAAATATCTTGTCACCGAATTTCGAACCAAGTTTAGACAACGTGTCATTCTGAGGATGCGCGAGGCCTGCGATCGCAACGATATCAGACAGGCCTGCCAAGGTAAAGTCGACCAGCACGCTGGGGTCACTGTCATGAGTCGGCACGATGTAGGCACGTGTAAGGGCACGCCAATGTCCCGATATAGCTTGCGTTTCTGTTCGCATTTGTGTTTTCGCATGAGTAAAAGCGTACAACTAGTCAGATATCGGAGGATCTGACCTGCTTTCCGCAACCTCTGATACATGTCGTCGATGAGAGGATTAAGTCTCTGGTCGATGGTCCACGAAGATACGAGATGGCGAAGGATATGTGAAATATGAGCTTGGAATGCAATCTCCATGTATAATGCCACGTCTTCGTGCTCCTTCATCGCTGAAAAATGATCGGCCATGACGGGACCAATCGCTCCTAAGATGAAGTCCCAATAAAACAGACGCTCTTTCGTCTGGGGAACGGTACCACTCCGACGCACGAAGCGGTCTGCCACATAGTCAGCCAATGTCATCGATATCTTGTACACCTCCTCGTTGAGTCCATGCAGTTTCTGGATGAGATCCTGGTCTGCGTGTGCATCTGCCGTGGAAATAAAGCGTTGGACGTTGTCCAACTGAGTTTGACAGGATCTATACTTCTCGCGTATATTGATGAGCTGGTCCGCCTGTCCTTCATTCCGCCGTCGCAGACGAGTTAAATCCTCTTTGAGAAATCCAATACTGCGTTCCTTCTCTTCCAAAGCCTGAACCTTTGTCCGGAGTTCGCTTTTGGTTGCCTCGTACTTTTTTAACAGCACATCGCAATGTTGACTGAGGTGGGCGATTTGAGAAGCAGAAGAGGCGGCGTTGTTTTTCGCTGCATCTGAGAGATACTTCGGGTGTCCCGGCGGTACCTCCTGAGCGTCGGGCTGTACCAATTCCGACGCTAGGTTTGAAGACGGCATGTGAGTCTGAGCGTCCGATATGGACGGAGGAAGCGTACACACGTTGTTCGGCTTTGCCCTCGGGGCCTGGTCCTTCAATACACTCACGAGCGACCTGGGTCGTCGTGTCCCCATCCCGCACCCTTTCAAATACCTCGTATTTCTGTCATGGAACAAAGATAAGCTGGTGTCTCTTCTTCCGCAAAGTGTAATGTTCTCATCACCTTGTCTCTGTCCTGTATCCCGTGTCTTGGTTGTTCCTTCCGAGGTTGCGATGTACAATTCGAGGCTGTTGGACCCAGCTCTGATCCCGCCACCGCCAAGTGTTCACGTATTCCTCCGCTGTCCGGTATTTCGTGAGCGATACGCGGCTGCGGCGTTTCACACTCGTCGACCTAATGCATAACCGTGACGATGCATTCGTCACTACGGAAAAGACTTATTTTCTTACCTCCATCATATTTGAATGATATGTTTCTTCGCGTGTCGTGCTCGCCGAGCTGGCCACGGGACGAGATGAAGAACGCGAGTCCCCCCGTTCGTTGCCGAGGGCCGTCATAGTTGGTTCAAGATCCTCGTGCAGATGGTGGCAAGTTTCCAAGAGAGTTGGAATGGATGATACAGGAATCGACGAGTCGAAGGGTATCACAGGAAGAACGTGTGGAGGAAGGGGGCTTGTGTGAAAAGATTGTCAATGGAGATTGTAATCGCAATCTAGAATCCGCACAACGAGGACAAAGGGGGTGAGCGGAATTCCGACTTGCTTCTATTTGGTTCTCGTGTTGATGGTGGCGATTGTCACCTGCGCACAGAACGAATCACTGGGTTGGTAAGTTCTTCCGCGATCCGACAACGCACGTTTGAAGGCACATGGTCGAATTTTCGAAACTCCTTGCGATATTACAAACCTTGAGGGAAGCGTGAACAATTTGACGGGTCTGACTTGCCAACGATTTGTATTATTTGTGTGGTCACTCCGAGGTTATAACCATTTTTGGGAAGGTGCAGATCATCCAAGCAAGGATGGTTCAAACCTTGCGGACACGAGGGTGATCGAGCGGAGGGTGGTCGCCACCCATTTCCCGTGTGAAAACCAACTCTTTTCTCTACGCAAAGCCTGCAATGCTCACTCGAAAGCCGTATCTTGGCTCCCACAAACTCGTCCTTGCATTTGATATCGGTACCACGTACAGTGGCATCTCGTATTGTATCCTCCAGCCAGGAGAAATTCCTGAGATCCAAGGTGTCACTAGGTAGAGTTGCGCGTTCATTTTTGACTGTATATGTCTTGAAGTCTTTTAGATTTCCTGGTCAATCGGAAGGGCACGGGAGTGCCAAGGTTCCCTCCATCTTGTACTATGATGAAAGTGGCGACGTGAAAGCGGTTGGATCCGATGCGCTCAACCAGAATACAATCTACGAAGTGGAGGATAACGGGTGGAAGAAAGCTGAATGGTCTGTCGTCCATTACGATATGAATGTGATTCACCTTACGCGCACTTTGGATCCAGGTGGAAACTCCACCTCCGTCCCAAGCATCTAGCGTCGGCTCACATCAAAGACGATGATCTGCCCCCACTCCCGTGGGGAAAATCCGCAGTCAATATCATGACGGATTTCATTGACTATCTCTTTCAAAGCGCCAAGACCTATATCCTGGAACATCATATGGGGCTTAATTGGACGTTGTTGGAAAGTTCCATCGAGTTCGTCTTCTCTCATCCGAACGGCTGGGAAGGGTCGCAGCAACAAAAGTATCGTGAGGCCATCGAAGCCGCCGGTCTCATCCCCGGCACTCCCGAGGCGCGGTCCCGTGTCCATATGGTGACCGAAGGCGAAGCGAGCTTGCATTACTGCGTTTCACGCCTATCCAAGGGATCTGCTAACTTTGGGACACAGTCAATCGTTATCATCGACGCCGGCGGAGGGACGATTGATCTGAGCGCTTATTCCGTGTCACTCAACCCGGTCGCCTGCAAAGAGGTCGCTCCAGCTGAATGTATGCGACTCACCTTGACAATTTACACATTTTTGTTCACCCCCCTCACAGGTCGCCTCCAAGGCGCAGTGTTTGTCACACGTCGTGCAACAAAATTGTTACAAAGTTGTCGCTTTCCCTATTATTATCTTCTTACTGACTGACGAGCTAAACAAACTCAGGAAAACTCAAGGGGTCGTCTCACTGCTCTAGCGAGGAAATCGAAGAGCTAACACGCAACTTCGACCAATCGACCAAACTCACCATTAGCAGCACTGATGAGATGGTGTATCTCGCAATTGGCAATTCCCGTTACAATAACCCAAAGTTTGACATTAAACGTGGCGCACTACGGTTGTCAGGGTACGTTTACTTTATTCCCTACCCATATTATCGCATGATTCGTTTCCTTCAGGAAAGAGGCCACGAACCTGTTTGACGAATCTATCAGCGCCATTACTGACGCGTTTGATCAACAACGCAAGAATCGCAAGGATCTAAACACAAAGATTACCGTGAGTGATCTCCCGTCGCATTTGACTCATGACATTGACATGTCTCAGATGGCGTTCCTCGTTGGGGGGATGGGTGCAAACGATTACGTTTGGAATCGGCTCAAGTCGCATTTCAAGCTGCAAAACATCGACGTATGCCGCCCTGACAATGATATGTACGTATTCCTCTCGTCAGGTTCTCAGGGCTCGCTGACGTGGTTTAGAAACAAAGCAGTCGCCAACGGAGCGGTCATTTTCCATCTCGATCGTATCGTTACATCACGTGTTGCTCGCGCCACATATGGTGTTCCCTATACGCCCTGGGTTGACGAAAACAACCCAGAACATCGTCGCAGGCGGCACCAATGGCGGAAAAGCGTATGTGGGCGTTTTCTAATCGACGGGGGGTTTTGGCCGCTTCTTCGCAAAGTAAACCACACCCTTGTGTATCATCCAGATCTAGATACTGACATGGCACCTTTCGTAGGGCGACCAGGTCGAAGAACTCAAGGAATTCCGACATTCGTTTTGTTTCATGAACAAAAATAAAGCCGAGTTTGGCGGAGAGCAGATGCAGATCATGTGTTATCGCGGCGACTTGGGAAATCTGCAGTGGTTGGACGAAGATTCATGCACGTTCTTCTTCTGCATACGTCTGCTATCGTCTTTTTGACCGGACCCTTTTTCCAGCGTCTTTCGCTTATCTTGGTACTATCCGGGGGGACATGAGCAAGGTAGCAAACAGTTCTGTCGCCAAGATTGGGGATTCAGGCCAGATCTACTACGAAGTCGACTTTGACGTGGTTGCGTATTTCGGATCTACAGAGTTGACCGCGCACATGGCGTGGAGATACTGTGTGAGTCGCGGAGAGGCCAACTTGGTTTTCCTTCTTTTCTGATTGACCGGTGTATTCCTAGGGGATGGAAGAACGGTGCGTATGAGTAAACCTGAATGTTTTGCATTCGTAACATGGATTCAGCACGCCTGCCACGATCGCGTACTATGACAACTGAAATGCGTGCACGGAGGCCAGGAGAACGGGTCAAGTCACCGGTATGACTTTGAGAAACCCATAGGAATGCCTTCTATCTGGCTGTCGGCACGTGTCGTCAAGAGTCGAATTGTTTCTTTTGATGCTAATAAGCAGTATTGTACGTCGTCCGAAGGGCACCTAAATGTGGCACACTGGAGGGCAGAGCTGGTGTGAGTGGGAGACAACACGCGACGGCTCAAATTCGTGAGGATGACTGTAGTTACAGCTAGTGTTGCGGCGAACAATACAACTAGCCACCGTCTCACACTATTTGGCGCCTGCAACGACAGCGCTTTTGGCAGGGTCTATGGCCCGATCAAGAGTCCTATCTCAGAGACCGCATCGCTGACGTGTTCCCACCGAGGCACAGATATGTCGCCGACGACGGCCATGCATCGATCATAAACCTCCATACGGATACAACTTCTTATATTACTGTTGGGCGATCAGACAATCCAGCCCGTTCGACTCAGAACCGACGACGCCAACATGGACACTTTCAAATGTGCAAATTCTTCGGTCGTGACTCATCCAAGTAGACGATCTTCAACGGTGTTCTGAGTGCAGTTGCAGTTACCATGTCATGGGAGAAATGTTGGAGATCCAGACCTACGTTACTGTAGATAATCATTCACTACTATTTTTCCTACATTTCCTTTTACGGACATCGCGTATCCGCTCGTTCACCTTTCCTCCAGTCTCGTACCACTCGACTGGAGTATTTACCCTCTGTCTAGTTCGGGTTCCAACAGGTTATCACCCTTTGCTAGCGCGCAAAATCCAGGACGAGACCCACCGAACGGACCGGCGACCATGTCCGCACCCACGAGGAGGTCTAGTAGGGCCGTCAGAGACACCTGGTAGTCTATGTAAGCGGAGGCCCGGAGCGGCGCAGGGTGTAGTCTGCGCGAGAGCGAAGCGAGATGGCACGCGGCTTTCTCCTCTTTGACACCTCCTTCCCTTGGGCACCTGCAAGTAGGATTTTTCGTCATTCATCGCGAAACCATCATAAAACTGTGCCTCAACATGAACAACCCTCACCTCGAAATCCTTCTGGACTATACACTGCCCGAATTTGCCAACACAAGACTCATTTTCACTGTAGAAGGAAAAACAGACACACAAGCAGCCACCTTACTCACTGAAGTCTGGCACTTCAATCATGACAAGGCATGCGCCAGGTGGAATCAAGAAGAAGTGACTCATCTAGAAGAAGCCCGCCAGGAGGAGGAATGAAGAGGAAGGGAAGAAAACCAAGCATGGGCAGCATGCGAACAAGAGATAGACCTTGCCCAGCAGGAGGAGCCCAAAAAACACAAATCCAAGTTCCTGCTGATCCCAAACTGCCCTCTACCAGCACACACCCTCTTCATTCCCCTGCAGCACGCCCTCAACAAGCTGCGCAAGGGTGAGTATGTCCCACTATACTAATTCACCAACAAAGGAATGCGTGAGGCAGAAGAAGAAGCTCCCAACCTCGACGATGACATACTTATGCTCGTCCAATCAGAGAGTGGCCCTGTCTTCCAATCAGCGACAGCCGTCAAGGCCAAGGAATGCAAAGTGCCAGACGAAGACCTCTCTTGGGAGGAATTCAGCGAGGCCAACCACAGGATGCTAAAAGCCATGAGACAGCAGGACTGGCCACAACAACACATCAACATGATATGCAGCTTCTGGTTAGCCATAGAGACCCACGACTTCTGCCATGGCGAATGCAAATATGCAAAGTGGGCCCTCCTACTCTACCAAGCCCACATTTGCAAGCAATGGCATCAAGCCATTCGCACACCAGACACATTCACCCTCACACCCATCGTTGAATACCACCTGCTCGCCTTCCAAAAAAAGCTCCAAGACACCGCTCTCAACTCACAAATTGAAGTGTTAAGAAAGGTACCCAACACAATCCAGGCTACACATGCAGGATCTCACATACCTGCACCTTTTCACTACTATACCCATTCCTACTTAATGCAATGCTGCAAACCCCACCCACTTAAATCCCATCCTGAACCTGCATGCACAATTATCCATGCAGCTGTTGTACACTCAGAATGATATCCTTTGCAGTGTACGCTCAGTCACTGGCAAGTTGAAAATAATAGAAGCAGGAAACAGTGTTCGTGGGTCCTCACACTAGGCCTCAAGTCAAGATGACTGAATAACTGAAGTGGATTAGACTGTGTTATGAACTCGTCCCATTATGCACCCATTTCCTACACTTTCCTATCCTACTTAGCTCGCGAGTTCGAACCTGACACTTGACCTTTCATTTCTCTTTCTTTTTCAGGTCATGTGATCCACAGCCACCAATGACATCATAGTCCAGACCCTTATCTATGACATCATACCCTTAAACCTGTGCCTGTACCTGTGACATCATTCCCCTTAACCAGTAGCATTAATTGCTCTTATCTCTTAATAGAGTTCGAGCTCCTCTCTAACCTTAATCATACTTGTATATATAGTAAGTAGTCAACTGAGGATTACCCCTCAGTCTTATCCACTTGTTTATTGGGCTTCGGCTTCAGGACTTGTGTGATTCTCCGCCATCTCATTCGTATCCTAGCTTCTCAGCTAGCGAAGTGACGTTCCCCC